>VMBQ01003277.1:4873-21636 GCA_007657795.1 Dreissena rostriformis
GTGGCGTGTTCTGAGAAAACTGGGCAAAATGCTTGTGCGTAAATTGTCATCCCAGATTAGCCTGTGCAGTCCGCACAGGCTAATCAGGGACGACAATTTCCGCTTTTATAGAATTTTTCGTTTAAAGGATGTCTCTTCTTAGCGAAAATCCAGTTTAGGCGGAAATTGTCGTCCCTGATTAGCCTGTGCGGACTGCACAGGCTAATCTGGGATGACACTTTACGCACAAGCATTTTGCCCAGTTTTCTCAGAACACGCCACATATAAGCTAACTGATGGTATTATGTCACGAGGACAAGTATTGATTTCAAATTTACAGTTCTAAAATACCATGTTCAATATCATGGTTGGATGAAGAACGTTTATGTTAAAAGTAAAAAAAATACGCTGTTTGATGTTATAGTTAATTTCTGTACACGTGGTTGTCAAAACAACCAAAATTCCAGAGCAAGTTTCAGTAATGTTATCAATATCTTTGTAAATTGTTGATATAAAGAGCTCTCTATTTGTCGATATCGCAGTGATTGCAATTTCTGCCTCATAAAATATACCTCATTTTAATGTAAAATGCTTTACATAAGGATGACTTTTTCAACCGTGGTCGATAGCTTTTGCTTGTTAGTGTCGGAGAGTTTCGCAATGGCACTTAATAATGTCATTCCCCGAACTTTAATCAAATTACTTTTTCAAAAGGTTTATACGAAAAAGAAATATAATATTTGAACATTATATTCTATCAGCCCCATATGTAGACAGTATTGATTATGAGCAAGACTGCAACAACAGCTGGGATGTTCACTTGTTATGAGAAATGTGTGACGATACGATAGTATTTGTATTACATATGTAGCCAATTTAAATAATACTTTATTGTTTGTATACTGGAATTCATCAATACCAAGCAATGTTCTTCAAATGTACAATTTACCTTTTTGCTTTATATGACATGGATGAACTGGATTGCGTTTTATATATTTTAAGAAGTAAATATGTTTTGGAACTATAACTTAGTATGCATGTTTTTATTTATATGCAAGCAACTTATAACACGATAATAATTCCATCCTTACCTATGTAACATTCTATAACTTTGACAATCCTTGCAGATATGACTTTAATTTGGAATGCGACACAGTGGAGTGAAAGCTATCGTTGGCTTTTATTGTGTTGAATGTTTACATGCTTGCATACATACGAAGTACTGTTGTATTTATTTGTCTTAATAACTGTCTGTCTGCCTTTCTGTTTTTCTGTTCGTGTGTATGTCAGTCTATCAGTCCGTCCGTCTGTCTGTCTTTCTCTTTGTATGTCTGTCGGTCAGTAAAAACACCCATATATGAACGTCAATGCTTGTTTAAAATTTAATCTGCGTTCACAGTACACGTAAGTCCCATATTAAACTTCGTTTGGTAACTGTGTATGTTAAGTCGGTGCAATAGTACTAAATGGTCTTATAAGATATGAGGGAGTTTCTCCTCTTCCTAAACCAATTAGATAAATGATATAGCGGAATGACTGAAGGCCACAATTTATAATGATATACACCACTACAGACCATTAGCAACGCGTTTTGCATCTTGAGATTTCAACAAATAAAAACAAGAAGATGGAATTGTTAAGATATTTGAGGTTAATATTTTCTTAAAGTGTCAATAAAAGTATATTTTTCCATGTATTGGAATCATGTGCAAAAATCACGTATATATTATGTGACATGCAAACCTAGTATGTATGCCATATTAACCGATGGATATTAACCAGTCGAGTGATAAAAGCTTGGATGACAGATACACTATTGGTGCATCAAGAAGTACTCACCTCATACATTCTTATTCTAAGTTTATGTGAGTTTCTCATTTTATTTCTCATACATATTTTATCCATTTTTTAACATATTTAAGTAACAATGAGAGATATCGGATACACCTATTTACAAATTGTTGATATCAATATGTGTAATGCAGTATGTTGTATTGATGTCACGTGTTCTTATAACCGTTTGGTATGCACATTAATGCTATCATCTCCTTGAAAACAAGTTTTCCGAAAATGTCATAGTGAGAAGGTGCACTAAATACAAAGGTTGAATATATTTTAGACTGATTAAATATAATGGTCGCGTTTTCGTGTTTAATGCTTCAATGATTAAATGCACCGGATTGGGATTTACAACTCTAGTCGCAAATGTGTTTCTTTTTATCCTCTTTGACAAATATAAGTCTATTGAGTCCATGTTCACGCGCAATGGATTTAAGTCAGAAGAAGTGCTCTTGTCTTTATGGGGTTCAAAACTTGAAAGCGATTATATAGGATTTTAATGCAATTTATTTATTATCGTGTAATAGTACCATCAATCAAAAGTTGCTTTACTTCAATTACATTCATACGACCAGGTTGCACCAATACAAATGCGTTTACTCGTATTTGTTGCTGAACTAATAATTGAGCATATGTATCGTAGGAGCCCATTGGTTGCATGAACAATCTGAACAATCAGCGGGGATTGCCCCACTTATACATGTCCTTTGTACAGACATACGGTTTCGACTGCATAAACTAAATATATTTCCGATTTTGAAAAAATCTAGTTACGTTGTTCTGGTGATACTTCTTCAAAACTTGTATTATAGTTTTTTATTTATCAACATTTAATCTGTTTAGAGTACAACAGATTTTAAAGCGAGTTTATACGTTCTAAGTAAAAAAAAACAACAGGATTAATCCCGGAGGGATATCGAGTGAGAAGGAATAATTATCGGTAAGCTTCGCTTCATCACCCTCTTAATGATGATCATCAAATTTAGAATTTTGGCAGAGGGAAACTGTTTTACATTTGTCTCCTTCCTTTTGATGATCATAAAAATAATCTAGTATACGCATTGGTGATCCAAATGGAACCGACACTAATGTGTATTTCTGGTTTGCTTTAAGTAAGGCATATTAAGGACGAATCTTGATGGCATGTGTTCTTGAAGGTTGAAGGAATGAAAAATGTAATGGTTTTGCTTTCCTCTTAAATCGCTTAGAATATGCCTGATGGTATATTTCAGTACGACTTACTTTCCCGTTAAGCGTGAATAGTGCATGGACGTAATTGTATTTTATTAAATGTGCTTTAAATCTGCATGTATTATGTTGTTTTTGTTGCTTTCATGCTAATGGCGACGTATGTAATAAATGATGGCACGGTTTGGTGAAGCTGATTGGAATGAACAGTCGTGCTATTGTATTGTTTGATTACATTATAATTGCATCAGGGACACTTTCCTTTTATAGGAGGTCTCTTTTAAACAAATATCAAGTCTAGACGAAAAGTGTCGTATTTGATTACATTTTACCATCATACTCTAGTATCGTTTCATTAAATTATAATTGCATCAGGGACGCTTTCCGGTTTAAAGTAATTTTTCGTATAAAGGAGGTCTCTTATAAACAAAATAAACTAATATCCAGTCTAGGCGGAAAGTGTCGTCTCTGATAAGACTGTGCGGACTGCACAGGCTCATCTGGGACGACACTTTATGCACATGCATTAAGGGTCAGTTTTTTCTGAGTGCGAGTCAAAATGATGAAATAGTTTTGTTAATAATCATGATTTTGACTTAAAATAAAGGTGCCTTGTTATGTATATTCAATAAAAGTCATCATTCCTCATCTCGCTATGAAAGCTCGTTTCCGAATATTAGTTCGTGATAACAAGACCTGTATTTGTATTATGTTGTTTTCATGCATAATATAATCACTATATCAAATGAATAATGATTATATTTGAACATTCAGCGAATATGTGTGTGAATGTTTGTCCTTTACGCGATTATTTCAGATAGTTTTATTGCTTGTTTTGTCATACAACTCTTTTCCAGTATAACATTTTCTGAACAATACTTTTTATATAATTGCTTTAAATAAGATAATGTATGTGTTTGCATTCTGACAATTACATGTTTTCTCATGAATATTTGATATTATTCTCTGACACATTATAAAATGGAGTGTTACTGAATCATATTCCCGCTTCTGCGAATATTCATTACCAAAAACTGTTCTCACAATATTTTTCCGGTGGGTTCTACGAAAAGCAAACATTGCATTTGAATAACGCATTCTATCAGTTTCCATGATGATCATAGCCATTCTAATACCAGGCAGCGTCTGAAATCATTAGGCACATGCCGTAATTTAGACTTTCTGACAGTGTCTTCATGAAATCAGTTGTATGTGACAACATATAGATAAAACGAGTGTTTATTCACGCGCATAAACTAATTTAGAATGCACGGATTGAAGGCAACGCGTTGATTATGGTGTGAGTAATGTAGGTTTTTAACGATGCATAATGCAGGCATGATTTGATCGTCATGAGTTTGCAAGTTGTTCGTTGTATCTTCTTTATTTCTTCCAATAGACACCGCACATGATTTGTTAAAGAATAACCCTTGTTTTGTGTATATAAAAAGTCGCATGTCGTGATATAACTTGATGTAGCTTCAATTACTGTGTTACTATAACGTGGTAAAATACTAGTTTATGGTATGCAAATTGAGGTGTATTTTATTTTCATTACATTCATGACACATGTTTTTAAACTGCGGTGGTGCAATGTCCGTTCCACACATGATGAGTTGATATCTCAACACGTATTTTTTGTATTACCCAAAACATGTCTGAGTACATTAGTAAAGTATAATACTAAAACGTTTTAAAGGTAAATGAAAACTGTGAAATAATCACCAAATTAGTTTAAACCTATTTATTTGAGCTCCATTGCATCGAAAGCCTAAGGCCATTATTTGAAACGCTCTTGAGTCTGTTTCCTAGGACTCGAACCAGTACTTGGTGTCTTTGGGGGAGATGTAAAGAATACTCCCACTGTGGAGATCGAACCCGTGACCTCTCGATCGCTAGGCGGACACAATATCCACTACGCCGCGGCGACCTTTACTAAGTCTTTTAACAACTGTTGAGCTCGAAATTCCTGTTTGCATTGTAGTAAAATTATATTCCGATCATAAGGGACAATCGCATCCGCAGTTACCACGAACACACACGTAGCATTTGGTATCCATGGGTATTTTCAATATTGTACAAAATAAATCAGGTCCAGATCTTAAAATTACTGCCTACAATCAAATCCATCATCGACATTGTTTTGAATCTCATTTAAAGAAACATATTTCTGCCCGCATACCTAATTAATTCAAATAACGTTTTGCAACAAGAAATCTGGAAAGTGCCAGTGGACTGTGGGTTCATGCGGCTGTAATTTAAAGTTGTTATAATTACATTACACTACACGAAACAGGCTTCAATTTAATTCTTATATGGTGCCCATGAAACCTAATTAGTGAGTTGTCTCTCTGCGAATGATTCAATTAGATGCATTTAAAGCCGCGGCCATTAGCTACACGGCCGCATGCCGTTGGTAATTATCATAAACACGTGTCAGTTGTTTTTTCTTAAACATAATCGCGATATCAGTAACCTGTTCATACAGCGAATTATGTAAAGTGATGGCAAACCTCAAATTGATTTAAACGTATACACACGATTTCAATTTAAATATTTAAGGATGACCCATCGCAACCAACACTCATGCTTGCAATTGTCTGCAATGTTGTCCCGTTTCGTGAATGCTATAATTTGGATTGAATGAAAATGCTAATTTTCAATTAAAGCCTATGCCACCGTGGACCAAAACAAAACTTATACGGAGACCACATATTAAAAGCAATAAGTCCATGATGCAGAGAACTACACATAGTCCCATCTATAAAACGCATGCCTTTTGTGATTTATCATGGAATGAATGTGACAATCGGTGAATTTGTAAACCGGTCCATGATATTGAACACACGTATGCTTCTGGTTGTTCCTATCTGATCAAAAGGACACGTCAGAGACAACGAACCACAAAACCACGGGGTCCGCTTCAATCGACATTTGCAGCCTCCACATGTTACTAACGTACACAACACGGCCCACACGTTGGACTTGTGCAGGCGCAGTTTAAACTGTAATTGAAGGCGTGTGAACATACTCTTAGAATGTGTTTATTCTATAACAAGTTTGAGATTCCCGTGAAATCCTGGTGGAGATGTTCTTGGTTATGTTACGGTAGTCTGAGAAGTAAGTGTCAAGTTACTGCTAGCGCTGTTGGAAAACCGCTGGACTACACCTCTGAGGATCTCGAATCCCTTGCCCGTCTGGCATTATAAACTGTCTGGGGATGGATCGTGAAATTATTTGTACGGCCACTCACTCTAACCTCTGATTCAAAGAGGGCAGTTTCAAGTATATGGTATAGGCATGTTCATTTAGGACAGGTTAACCAGCTTACACAGGAAATGTTTTAGTAAGTAAACTGACCGCCGTTAAATGACTGAACTAAATAATCATTATAAGCAATCACCTATTTATATGACATATGCAGCATGTTTGATCTTCTGTAGCATTTCAAATCTGTTGTAGCATGTCAGATGTGTTATAGCATGACAGCTTTGTTGTAGCGTGTTCTATCTGTTGTAGCATGTCAGATGTGTAATAGCATGTCAGCTATGTTTAAGCCTGTTCGATATGTTGTAGCATGTCAGATGTGTTATAGCATGTCAGCTATGTTGTAGCGTGTTCGATATGTTGTAGCATGTCAGATGTGTTATAACAGGTCAGCTTTGTTGTAGCGTGCTCGATATGTTGAAGCATGTGCGATTTGTTATAGCATGTCAGCTATGTTGTAACGTGTTCTATCTGTTGTATCGTGTCAAATGTGTTATAGCATGTCAGCTATGTTGTAGCGTGTTCGATATGTTGTAGCATGTCATATTTGTTATAGCATGTCAGCTATGTTGTAGCGTGTTTTATCTGTTGTAGCGTGTCAAATGTGCTATAGCAGGTCAGCTATGTTGTAGCGTGTTCGATATGTTGTAGCATTTCAGATGTGTTATATCATTTAAGCTATTTTGTAGCGTGTTCTATATGTTGTAGCATGTCATATGTGTTATAGCATGTCAGCTTTGTTGTAGCGTGTTCTATCTGTTGTAGTATGTCAAATTTGTTATAGCATGTCAGCTATATTGTAGCGTGTTCGATATGTTGTAGTATGTAAGATGTGTTATAGCATGTCAGCTATGTTGTAGCGTTTTCTATCTGCTGTAGTATGTCAGATTTGTTATAGCATGTCACCTATATTGTAGCGTGTTCGATATGTTGTAGCATGTTAGATGTGTTATAGTATGTCAGCTATGTTGAAGCGTGTTCGATCTGTTGTAGGGTGTCACATCACGTGCATTTTGTCATTTCTGTTGTATAATGTCTGAAGAGAATAACATTCGAAACGGCATTCCTACTGTCAGATCTGTAAATTACTTACCCACAAGCTGTAAAAGTGACTAAGTAACAATATCATAATACTGTTTTCATAATTTACATAACCATGAAACTGACTAGTCTACTCTGAATGAAAGTTTTAATTTTACATATACTATGAAGGGTCTATATTGTAGTTAAGAGGCATTCATCACTAGCAAATACCAGTCATTTTGTCAATTTCCCAACATGGTAGAAATATACCAGAGAGGACATCTATATCACTTAATTGCAATGTAACGTTAAACGGCGTAATAACGGACGCGATTTCGTTCATTTTTGAAATCGGTCGATATAGCTGGTTACGCGTTTGCAAAGACTTCGCGGAATCCATTTATACCGTTTTATTGTGCACGTTTTGTTTATACATCATTAGATACGTTGTTTCTTTTACGATATATGTTTTTTACGACGTTTCTTATGCTGTAATTTAACACAAAAGCCATCATTTATTCTACACAGATACCAGCTGTTTGTCACTACATGCCATTCATAAAATGATGTTTAAGTGTCGATTTTTACTGCGACATTCTTATTTATTTCATGTTATTTCGATGTCGAGAAATTTCACGAATGCTAAAATGAAATTGGACGAATTCGTAAGATCTTTAATCCGTAGAGGTTTTGTATCATTTCGAACCTAAGACTCTTGAAATTAATAATCGCTAAAGAATTTATTTCGTTATTGAGCGGACCTCTGAGAAGCAACTAGAAAGAGGGGTTGACGAATAATATTGGTTTTATACATTTTGTTGCTACATTTATCGGAACATAATTCAACAATGGACATTTAATCACTTTGAATATCATTTTACCGATATTTTTGGCAGTAAAATATAGTTGTATTTCACCCCTCGTTTTTTCTGACCAAGTCTTTAGAAGCAAAGACCTTGCAATGGAATCCATCATACATTCATTGTTAACCTAGTTGGTATCAAACTATTATTTAAACATATATATTACAGTATAACATTAAATATGCTGTAAAATGTTCTGCGCCAAAATAAAAATGGCATCTAAAAATGTGATGCGGTGTTACGGTTATATAATAAGCTTTGTTTTCTTTTTCTTGATTTGATATCAGATAATCCAACTGATGGTATTATTTGGGAACACGTCTTGATGATAAGTATTGATTTCAAATGTATGGTTCTAAATTAACATGTTCAAGATCATGGTTTGATGAAGAACGTTTATTCTTATTTGATGTTTCTACGAGTTTCACTGTTTTATTTCGAACATATTTTATCGATTTGTTAAACAGATTTAAGTAAAATAAGTATTTTGTGATAATCCTCTCCACCGTAATTAAAAACACTAATGCCAATATGTGTAACGCACTATGATTTACCGATGTCACGTTTTTATGTACGTTTTAAATGCACATTTATTCTCGCAAATGCTCTTATATAAGTTTTTCATCAAGGCCATATTGCGGTTGTGCAGTAAGAATAGTATAGTAAGAATGATCGAACTGTACGGTAGCGTTATCGTGTTTAGAACTGTACGGTAGCGTTATCATGTTTATTGCTTCAAAACAATACAATAACAAGAACGTTCTCTGGTTGGATGATTAAATGCACCGGATTGGGGTTCACAACTCGGGTCGCGACTGTGTTTCTTGTAATCCTCTTTGACAGACATATGTGGTATGTCCATTTATTTCATGTTCACTTTCAGTGGATTGAAGTTAACGATCGGGCTCTTGTCTGATTTGATACCAAAGTTTTAAGCGAGTGTATACACTGTGAATGTCAATTTGTATTTAGGCCAAGGTATGTAACTATATGAAAAAGGTATGGTACATACAATTAATTAACTTTCTTTTGATGCTTCAATCAAATGTTGTTTACTCCAATGAAATTCATTACGACCAGGTTATTCCGACTGTACACACGCAATTTATCGACAATTTTACAAATTTCTAGCTTCGTTTGTAAGACGCTACTTCTTCGGAACAGTTTAATTTAATAACATTTTATCTGTTTTCAAAATATAAAATTTTAAAGAGAGTCATAAGATCCAGGTAAAAAACAAATTAAAAAAGACTTGATGAGGGCGGACATCTAGTGAGTAGGTAGATTATAATTGAAATTCTCTTCAACACTCGCTAAATCGTAAACATCAAATTAAGAATGTGCGCAGACGAACACTGCCTTACTTTGTTCTTCTCCATTTCGGTGAGCTTAAAAAAAATCTATGCTTTGGTTAACCAAATGGAATAGACAGTGATCTGTTTTTATTGCTTGCTTTTGGTAAATGGGCATATAACGGACGATACATGGTGGTCTGCGTTCTTGAAGAGTAATGGAATGGAAACAGTAATGGTTTTACTTTCCTGGTAAGACGCTTATATTATGCCTGATGACATGTTTCAGTACGGCTGATTGCAATGTCATCTGTTTTTCCTGTTAAGCATACATATTTAATGGAAATACTGGTATATTACTAAATGTCGATTAAGTGTGCATGTATACTGTTGTTTGTGTTGCTTCCATGCCAATAAATAATGGCATTGTATGGGGAAGCTGATTGGATTTAACCGTCAGACTCTAGTATCGTTTGACTAAATATTAATTGAATTAGGGATACATTCCGCTTTCATTGACATTTTGGTTTGAAAGAGGTCCGTTCTAAACAAATATCCAGTCTAGACTGAAAGTGTCGTGCCTGATTAGACTGTGCGGGCTGCACAGGCTAATCTCGAACGACACTTGTTGCACACGCATGAAGCCCAGTTTTCTCTGAGTGCGACTCAATTTGAATGCACCCATGAGACAACAGACCATTCATAGATTTTTTTACTTAAAATAAAGAAGCCTTGTTATGTAGATTCAATAAAAGAAATCATTCATCAACTCGCTATGAAAGCTCGGTTCCCAATACTTTTTCGCGATATTAAGACATTGTATCTGTATGATGTTGTTTTGATGCCTATATATATTCTCACTATATCAAATACATACTGATTTAATATGAACATTCAGCGAATGTTTGACCTTTCCGCGTTTATTCCTACTAACATTATTGTTTTTTGTCAAACAAGTCTCTTCAAGGATGACATTTTCTGTATTATACTTTTTTCTTGTATAATTGCTTAAAATATGATATTTTATTTGTTTGTATCCTGACAACAGCATGTTTTGTCATGAATATTTGATAATATTATCAGACGCATAATATAATAGAGAGTTTCGTAACGGTTATCATATTTCCGCTTCTGCGAATTCTTGAACCAACAGCTTTTATCAAATTATTTTTTCTGACGGTTTCTACGGAAAGCAAATATTGTATTTGAATATGTTATCCTATCAGTCTCCATTCTGGTCATAACACTACTAATTAGCCAGGCAACGTATGAAATCAATAACCACATGTCGTAATGGAGACATTCCACAGTGATCATGAAATCAGTTGTTTGTGACAACGTATAGATAAAACGAGTGACTAATCACACGCATAAAATAATTAAGAGTATACGGGTTGAAGGCTACGAGTTGATTATGGTTTGAGTCATGCAGCGATGCATAATGCAGATATGATTCGTCCGTCGTGAGGTTTGCAAGATTGTGAGTTTTTAGTGCGCAATTTCTTTAACGATTATTGAAATTGCTTTGATGCGATGCTTGTTCCACGCGATATGCGTTTTTATCTCAACACGTATGTTTGTGTTACCCTAAACTTTCCCTTGTGCATTAGTAAATTATAAATCGAAAATGTATGAAAGATAAATAATAACTGTTTAAATAACTGCTACATTAAAAACAATTATTTAGTCTATTAAAAACGATTTTGAGCTCAAAAGTAATATCTGCATGGTCATAAACTGAAATTCCTATCGTTAGGGATAAACAAAAACCCATCTGTAGTTACAAAGTAAACACGGGAAACATTTGGTATACATGAGTATTTTCAATATTGTGAATTGAAAATAAATCAGGCCCAGATCTAAAAATTACTGCCTACATTGGCGTTTATAATTTAATTAGTTGTGAATCTCATTAAACGCACAATCTTTCTGATCGCATTCTTTATATGATATCTCGTATATTGAAATAACATTCCCCAACAAGAAAGATGGAAATTGCCAATGGGCAGTGGTTTGATCCGGCTGTAAATCCGGTTTGTTATAATAACATTACACTACACAAAGAGGGCGTTAATATAATAAAGCTATGGAGCTCTTGCACATTTAATTAATGAGTTTTCTCTCTGCGAACGAGTCAATTGGATGCATTAAAAGTCAATGGCAATTAGATACACGGCCGCGTGCCGTTGGTAATTATCATTTATACCTATCAGACGCATTTTCTTAAACCGAATTGCGATCTCGGTAACAGTTTATACTACGAATTCTGTAAAATTATGGCAAACGCTAAATTGTGTTGACCATAAAAAATGCTTAAAATACATCATTTTAATTCAAATATGAAATGATAACCATTTACAACTAGGGCTGAAACGGGTACCCGAAATATCCTATGATATCGGATCCAACTTCAGATTCGCGGGTACGGATCCACCCCTGGAAATTTCTGTTCCGAATATTTATGTTCGTAATTGTATGTAACCTAGCGCCGGGCGCAATAAATAATGTGCCAAGCACAATAAAAAATGCGCCGGAAACAGGTGCTCGAATGTAATGACAACAAATATAAGTTCTTGGCAAGATTAGATAATACAATACAATTTTAACAACAACAATATCATTTAGCAATATCAAGACCTCAAATGGCCGTTTGCTTCCATTTCCAATCAGGTACAATTTGCTTTAAAAACTTTAAAAACAATAGAATAACTCTATGTAGCCTGCAGCTTAGCTGAATGTAACCTGGCAACGTAAAAATCAAGATGGTTGACAATACTTTCACAACAGTACGAGTTAAACTTTAAATGGAGAAAGCTGTGGATTAAAACAGTTTTAACTGGTAATATTCACCAAGAATGTGTAAAGTAGCACTCTTAATTGATAGGTACATTTATAAATTACTGACGGAAAACGTTATCCTTTAACAGACAAATGTCTGCCTTGCCAACAGGAAGTGACTATAAGCAGTTGTAAACAAAGGAAATAAATGCTCGAAATTGATTTTATCCTGCATATGTAATTCTATTGACTGGTCATTAAATTAAACTGGTCAGCAATAATAATTATGTGGTCAGGCTAGACTGGACAATTATTTGGGAGGAAAACAGTGAGTTATACATCAAGACATTGGGGTAAAAAACTTAAAATTAAACAATTCATAATAGTAGTTTACACTATTCAACTAGAATGAGTGTCACTGGGGTATAACAATAAGACATGTTTATTATTGCGGTATAATACTAACAAACTTCTTTCTTTTACCGGTTCTTAAGAAAAAAAAATCAGAAAAAGATGGTAAAAGAGTATTTTGTTATGTGTTTTTGTTAAATATGTTTTTTAAGCAAAATTATATTTCTAAAACATATATTTCTTTAATTTAGACAGAAATTTCTCATTTTCTCTTATTTGATGGATCCGGATCCGAAAATCTGCAAGAAACCTTATTTGGATCCGAACCATTTTTTTAGATTCGTTACAGCCCTATTTACAACACTCGTACTTGCATGTTTCAGTTTTTTGTACACTTTCTCATTGTGAATGCTATAATTGGGATTAACTGAAGTTTGCTGATTAAATAATAACAAACCTAAGCCTTAGCAGACACACACAAAAATGAACATATATATAATCGTGAATACTTTCGTAACAGAATAAGGCGACGTTGCGGTAAGGCGAAGACTAAAATTGAAAACACGTGAGCTCTTTGTGATTTATTACGTGATAAATGTGATATTCGGTGCTTCTTAAACCGGATAAAGCCCAAATATCTTCATTGAACGTTCGAAGGCGATGTATTCATTTGTTACATAACATGCTGTTTTTTAACAATGTTGTATGTATTGTCCAGTATCGTTTAGGCAATTGATCACTTGCAATGAATAACACATTGCCGGATGGTAGCAATTAAATACCTCATGTAACCACTGGTTGTAGATTAACATGAGATTTGTATAAGTTATGTGTGACCTTGATATAACACATACCTCTGTAAAACATGTATTAGGTTACACTTATAAACAACAGCTAATAGTAACCTCATGCAGCGTACCTTAAGCCAATCATGGGCAATACATGCAATTTAACCATAATGTAAGTCATTTTGTGGGGGGTTAAACCATTAAAATATAAAGAAAGGTACTATTCTTTAATTGAAAAATATTTAATGTTCACTTACATTAACGAACAATACTTTTAAGAAATATGTGTGTTGTGGTCATCGACTTAGTTTGTCATTACATGAATCAATCTAATACATATTTCAACATATTGAATACATTGGTTTCTTTTGAACCAGTTGTGTTGATTACATCTGCATATTGTACTGCTACTCATCTCAAGGAATGAGCCAATGTACACTTATCACTGTACAATGAACGCTGATTCAGAGATCGATACGGCACTTAAATAGAACTATAATGCTATTTATATTAAGAAATATGCATGTCTATCTTCAATTACTTGCATACATTGCTATACATGTCAATCAAAATAGGGCTCAATACTTTGGTATTAATCACAATACAAATATAAATATAATATGATTTCGCTTCTCGTTTTTTAGATACGATCGCGCATATATTTGGCTGCTTAAGACTGTAGAATTTACATTTGATGGTTATCCACAACGCCTTAAAAAAGAGTGAAGATGAAATCTATTTTGATCGATCTGAAACTCAGTGTAAACATAAACAAAATGTCTAGTTTCGGTATAAAGGAAATGTCACCAATTGTGAAATTTCAATGACGGAGACATAAACACAGCACCAGCTTTACGTTGAACATTGTAATGCAACTTTTTATGAGACACATACTGTGTATTATTATATTTAAACAGATACATGTACGACTCTCCAATACAGAACATTAATACAGATTTTGGAAACAAAAATCGTTTTTAATAGACTACATTCTCATTTACTGTGCGAAAACGATTGAAGAAGCAATTATATTGAATTTAAATACATTAAGATGTTTTTAAAAACCATTTCGGAAAATGTCTTAACAGCTTGCGCTTTATATGATTAAGTTTCTTTTATCGAATAAGCACAAGATGACACTCACTATCGGCGTACACTAGACGGCATCATTAATTAGTAAGAAAGGACGGATGGTATATCCTAGTCAATTTGTTTGCTGTGCATACTTGTTATTCATGGTAGCAACCTAGTCATTCACGATTACAAGGTGAATGTCTGAAAATATCACTTTTAAATGTATACGTGAGAACAATTCAGAATTGACGTCTGTAGTAAATCAATAGAATTTGTACACATTTTAAAATTTAATCGAACTATTATTTCACACAATTGACACTAACAGTTGAATTTTTAAAATGCTTTGGAAAAAAAACCTCCGTGGCGTAGTGGATATAGTGTTTATCGATCGACCGGGAGGCCACACGTTCGATCCCCACTGTTGTTCAGACACCAAGTGATGTTTCTTGTCCCAGGAAACGGACTCGAGTTGTTTAGACACCAAGTGATGTTTCTTGTCCCAGGAAACGGACTCGAGAGCGTTTCAAATAAGCCTTAGGGTTTCGATGCAATCGAGCTGAAATAAAATAGGTTTCAGACGAACGTTTATATGTGTTGACACATCCTTTCCCGCCATCAACTCAAATGTTAAAGTACTTGGATTTGTTAATATAAAATTGATGTTCACAAGAATAAAAACAAAAATAGTTAAGTACTATTAAACAATTTCTTTTATAAACGTTTTTACTGATTTCTGTTTTCAATATATACCAGAAAAAGTGTGTCACATTGAAAATGTGCTTGTCACATGACTTCAATAGAGGTTGGAATGGCCACACATATTTATCATCATGCTAACTTTCGCACCTATCGTTTTTTAATTTCGTGTTATTTTTTCCACAAAATAATCGGTTTTATGGCCCTTGTAAAATTTAGAAAAATATATAAAAAAAAATCAACTGGAGTCGCGTGTTATTCAAAACGTTTTGCTTCTAAATGTATTAAATTTTGCAAACATATTTCCCAGCATATAAACTTGTGTACTTTGGTTTTATGGGTCTTTTTGGTTTCGAAAGAAATAGTGTCAAAAGGCGTACTAATAGTTTAAATATGTATTATAATCCATCACATGATTTGGAAAGAAATACAATAATTGTTTTGAATTAAAAAAAATCAATATTCTTTGTCAGTAACCTTTTCTGAATGTATATAGAGAATATTTTGTGAGTTTTGGATAAAGATCAAGTTTATCATGCGAGGCTTAGAACCATGGAAGGGCGAGGCTTGCCGAGCGCTACGATGGTTCGTGCCGAGCATAATAAACTTGATCTTTATCCCTAACTCACATAATATTCTATTTATCCTATTATTACCTCCTTTTTTCCAGTAATAATTATCAAATATCGCATTTTTTTACGATTTTGCTCTTGCGTAGTTGACAAAATCAGATTCTCCATTTCTTTGGAAAAGCCCAAAAATGATCTGTAGTATGAACTTTATTATCATCAGATCACAATACGGTTTGTATACTTAAGCAGAATTAAACCAATGGATATTATTTATCAGTGTCAACATGAATATTGAAATCATGGATATATCCTAGAAATATGGACATGAATCCAATGCATATTGTTATATTGGAATAACATGCATATTGGAATAATAGTCTTTTAAACATCTGATGTGCAAAGTTTCTTTCAACATTTTACGAAAGTAGACACATTAGTGGTATGCCAACTCGTTTAGCAACGTGTGTGATTTTAATCAGAAAACTATCGAAATTTGTTTATTATATAGTGAGTATAACATGACTGTGAAGGCCCATTGGCTTGTATCGCACAAGTTAATTATGTGTCGTTGTATTTCATGAGCCTGAATGACGCAATCGAACTATGCGATAAAACTCATCCAAACACCGCGAACATGAAATAAACCATATTTTATATACTTTTTGACGATGAAAACATCATTAAAAGTCATACACGCAACAAATAATGTAATAATACGGAAAATAAATCATAATATTAAACTATGCGAATATTTGCATGTCATTATGGTATCACTATAATGTGTACATTTCTGACATCATGGAAAAGTTGTTCTCCAGCCTTTGCCTAAGGGAACTAATTTAATAGTGTGATATACTAATTTCTGGTCGTCTATCTTTTTAAGAATATACAGTTTTATATTTAGTATAGGTATATAATAAAATACAATGTGAATACTGTATTCAATAACTTTTCTTTATGGATAGTTTTTAAATAATGATCTCGATAAGAATAGTAAACACATTTTTATAAAACAATTATGAACATGTATTATTTATATGGATTAAAAAA
>VMBQ01003277.1:22464-40492 GCA_007657795.1 Dreissena rostriformis
AAAAAAAAAAAAAAAAAAAAAAAAAAAAAAAAAAAAAAAAAAAAAAAAAAATTAAACAATTTCCTAACAAAACATTGAATAGAAAATGCATACACTTAAACGCATTATTTTCCGCATGTACCGTGTTTTAGAATGCTTTTTACCATTATTTAAGCAGTTGTTTTATTTTGCTAGAGGTATTGATTGTTTAATTAGGTGACCCGCATAATTTCAACGTTTTCAACAGTACTTTATTCCTATCATGGCGGCCAATTAAACAAATGACATTTTTCCTGCGCTAGATGGTTTACCAGTAATAAGTTCACATACTTGCCAGTAACTGACGACTTCCAAACTTGAATCGGAGGAAGAGGGAATGATCGTAGAAAGGAAGTCGTGAATAATCCCCACACCAGTTATGTGGCAGGGCCGCGGATCGAACCTGCGAGTGTAGCGCTTTATTAACTGAGATAACCGGCCCTACATTTGCTATAGATTTGAAAGAAATTCGTATATGTGTTGTAAAATTGGAACTTGATCGTGTAGGATTGTTAAGACACAATGAAAACCATTCAAGTGGCAATGCGGTACTTTATTTTACAGTTAAGAAAATCAAAGAAAACATGATTTTCTTGTGGGCGACTGAAAATTAGCACCTTCAGCCCCAGAGGCGGCTAACACATTTACAATATTGTCCCCAAAGATTGCATCTTCAAGAGAGTCCGGAACAGCAGCGTTTCTCCGGTCGGTCTGTCCAGGCAATACATTGGCTGTTCCATTGTCGACCCGTTTGTACTTGGTGTAGGATTTTCTGAAAAGGAACGTGAATGTTTTTAATTAGGATATAATGGTTTTCCCGCCGTTGGCATTTCTTGGGAATTCTGTGATTTTGAAACTGAGTTGCGTGATATTTATATTTAAAAGTGCGGTTATGTTTTTCACAAGCGCTTGTTTCTCTCGGGATATCATGAACTGAATCGTTTATGCAGTAAACGAAACAGGAGAAGCACATGAAAAAAGATGCAATCCGATTCCTTTGCACAATTTCTCTCACGGAAAGCGAAAAATACTCGTTATTAACAAAAAGCACGTGATTATGGTATCCGGTTTTTATCTTCGCCAGTACTTCAGGATTTTTTTTTCACAAATTTGGCATAACACGTGTATTTAATATTTATAAACCGAACACGGTCGATTATTTAAAATACCGGGCAGTCTGGGGCGCGTGGCTCCATAGACTATTCGATATTTTACCTAATGGACAGTGTAAAGCTTATACGTTACTTTAAGTATTCAAACGTTTTCATACTACCCGCTTTGAACTTGCTGTCCATTATTTACACGACACACTAATATTACGTAAACACGCCTAATAATGGGCGGCTTCCGATTCTCAGTTTTATGTAAGATTACACATTGGTTTACTATACAGTTTATTGTGATAATCAAAGGGTCATAGGATCTATGCAGTGATACACAATTTCCATAATAACAGGTCAATGTATAAAAACATAAATCCCATTTTCGCTGCAAATCATATACATGTAGTTCCATCAACTCTTACTTTTGAACATGGCGAAATGTATCCAAGGCGTCGGTATCATAAGGAGAATCGTCTGTGTATCGTGGCTCGTAATCTGAAAGCATGCCGTATATTTGTTATATATTAAGACAATTTATTACAAAACATTTATTTTAATTTTAGTTTTTTCATGAAGAACATTTAATGCGAAACATTTGTTTTAATGTTTGAGTTATTCTAAGTATTAAAAGACTTTCATATGTTTTTTGTAATATAAAAATTACAACCAAAACACATGTACTCAAACAGTTTATTTTAAAACAAAAACGGGTTCGAAATGATGAAGACTATTTACGTGGCACAATCATGTTCTATTCCAAATCTATTCTGATACTTTTGATCTATTTTTGAGATTGTCGCAATAAATGGTAATATTTCTGTCAAATCCAATTATGTTAAAGATATTTCTTTTTCGAGAAAAAGAATTGGACATTTCTAAGCTGTCGGTATTGATAATGTTTTCCTGCAACTGAATATTATTGTAACACAATTTCTGACCAATCGACCTTTGTCTTGAAACAATTACTTGGACGAAGAACGTAAATTATTGTCGGTCCAGATTGCATGGCAAATATTTTTATACTGTACGCCAGATTTCTTGAATAGAATATATACTTCACATGTTATCATCTGATCTAGCATAACGTTAACCCAAAGCATAAAGAGCCATCAACATTCATATTTCTGAATCATTATGATAGCAGAGAAAATTAATGGATACAAGCAGCCTCCTAAAAGGTTTTTCAGTGCTTTTCTTGCAGAGGACGCTATCAGAAAAATCTGGTCAGATTATAGAAGTAGTCGTGTTTATTCATGCGAGTTCATCTACATATTTGATTTTATTCTAAAGTCAAACAAATTATACATTGGGGATTTCTTTTATAACCAGGGGTACATAATAGCAATTGAAAGCGGTGTTTATTATCATTCTGTTATGCATAACACATGTCTTTCTTGATACATTAAGAATTTGTTGTCTGAGTTGTTTTCTCTAACGCATATTGTTTGTTTGCTACAGAAACTTATCTTCACTAGTCAAATATTCCAAGATAATGAACACATCTATAAATCAACAAAAAATATTTTTATTTTTTAAAATTTCGTCCGATTCATCATATGCTGAAAATATTTAATACGACTTTAATTGTTACTATGAATAACAACGATGGTAGTTTTACATATATAACCTATTTTGGCGTTTTGTTGCTTTAGAATTGAAATGATGTTTACATAACAGATTTGTTCATGAAATATCAATACGAATTGCATCTCACCAGGAAATGTTACCGATGTTCATCCTTAATCGTGACAGTTTGCAATTGGTCTAGAAAACAAAAGTGTGAATTGCGTTCATACGAGTATCGAGTAACAATATTGGTTTCAGATGACCGCAATTGAAATGTTTATCATACAGATATACACATATTAAATGGTTGTATTGTAAGCAGTACCGTATCACCTTAAACAGTAAATGCCATGAATGAGATGTAATTATCTAATTGAATATCGACATTAAAAGTACAATATAAACGGAATATTCTGTTAGAATTAATCATTCATAAAATGTCAATTTAAAACCTAAAAATACGAAGAATCTGAGTACAGTATTTCATTCCATAAAGAGGAACTATACACCGCAGAAGAAGAAAAAGAAATGTCGCTTATGTCATCTTAAATGTTCATTGTTTGAGTTTCAAAGTTGAACTAAGATGAGATCAATATTCAAAAGTGTTGAAGTCCCCATTTACACAATTCTCCTACTCGATTGAAACAAACTTTAAGTTTGAGAAACAAAAATAAATATTAGTTAAGTCTTATATTATAAATTAACGTGGTCGCGGGACCTGGTTAACATTCGTAGGTATTATTCCACTCATTCACCGCATAGCATGACATAGCCATAATGCTGATGACGATGCAATTGGTATATCTCTAAAGAGCCTTCTTCACAATTTAGCAAAATGGAAATATTCTTCAAAAAAATTCAAAGAATCAAACAAGAATGTATGCAGGATATTTAAACAAGCAAAATAACACTCCTGGCTACGAAAAACGTGAAACATATGTTTATTAATTGATTACCATCACTTGAAATCGTAAACATAATAAATCAATTGTAAATAGTTGATTTATCACAAATTCGTATTAACTTCATAGGTTATAAACTACAATACATAGTAAAAAGCCTGAGTGGTGTTATTTAAACGACTTAGCATTTTTCTTTCAGATGTCTCTAAATCAAGCAATAGGACAGGCACATTTTATTTTCCTTGTTATTATTGTGTGTTTTTTAACTATTGTAAATATTACAGTTGTTGTTAAAAAAGTATTTGAAGAGTGTTTTTCAACAAAACGAAAATCTGTAAATAAGTCCATTTAAAAGCTCAACACACACACACACAAAAACGTTTGAGCAAAACGATGGCGATAAGTTAAAAGTATTGTTAAAATAACATTCAGTAGTTAAAAGTATATATAATAAAGCAAATAATCAAACTCCAGAAATAATATGAGGAAAGCAATTCTTGTTCGTATCAACTACATTTGTAATAGAACAAAAACTACACACATGAAATGATCAAAACTGGGATCACAGCCTTGGGACGGTAAATGCAAAGCGTTGGAGTGTTATTTCTCCAATAAAATGTTTTGCAAAACTGTTAACAAGTATATTAAACAAACGTCTTAAACAGTGGCAGAAACAACTGACATTCTAACGGATGCACAATTCGGTAATAAACCAGACTGCAGCACAGTCGATGCCATATTTATTCTTAATTCCCTTATAGAAAGGCAGCTGCAGAATAAAGATAAACTATAGTGTTGCTATATTGACTACCAGAAGGCATATGACGCCATCAATCGCGGTCAATTATGGAGTTAAATGATTAATGTAGGCATCGACGGAAAACTTAAAACCCTTATTCGATCCATGTACGAAGAAGTTAAATAACAGATCAAACACATGGGTAAATTTTCAGATATATTCAGCAGTAACGTTGGTCTATTTCAGAGGAGATAACCTATTGTTTTCGCTCTTTATCAATGCCATTAAATTCAGTTTGCAGAATGAAATGACCGCCGGCATTACAATATATAAATTATCTTTATATCTACTATTATTCGCTGACGACACGGTTTTATTTTCTTAAACACAGAATGGTCTTCGAGAACCATTATACACTTTAAAAACATACTGCGACAAGTGCAATTCGACAGTTTACATTGAACAAACCAAGGTCATGGTATTCCGAAAAGTGGGGTCAAATAGTGAAAAGTTAAAAGAGACCAATAAAGGTCAAGAAATAGAAATTGTGAAAAAAATATTATCTTGGAAATGTCATGGCTAGCGGTGGTTCATTTTGTGCCAGCAACAAAAACATTATATGACAACGCATTAAATCAATGCATTATGTGTTTACTCTAACAAAAGACATGAACGTTCCTATGCATATCATGTTTAACTTATTTAACGCATATGTATCATCCCTTTTTAACTAACTACGAGGTTTGGGGATTTATCAAAGTGCAAAACATTCTTCGTTAACTTGTGAAAGACTATTAAATGTAAATTTGTTAACAAATTTATTATCGACGAAGTTTGTCGATTCCCTTTGTTCAAAGACAGATATGTCAGGATCGTTAAATATTTTTGAAACTATATTTATATATACTGAAAACAAGGAGATTGTTTTATTGAAAGCGTTGCACTATCACACAGATGCGAAATTGAGCGAAACAATAATACAAACAAATGGTCATCGAAAGTACGGGACATTTTGAACCAAACAGGCTTTACCAATGTATAGGCTTTTCCCTAATTTGATAAAAACTGATCGCTTTATCCCGTTACGCAAAAAAAAAAGATAACGAGACCAGTGCATCATTAATTGGAATGTCAGTGTCACTTCATCTAGCTCGATGATTTTATAACAGGAACTAAGACCAGTATTTGAAGGATCATCGTATCTTGATATTGTTTTTTTTTTTAAATAAAATTAAACATAATAAAACAAATGTGTATTATAGAAAAACATGTATTAGCTCTTGAGTATACAGCCAAATACCAAATACAAAATACACAAGTGTAATGACATGGATGATAATAATTATGAAAATAAGGTAATGGTACAATATATCAAAGACTTTTTGATTCATAACATAATATATGTCACTTAAACATTGATACTTACTGTTTTTAATTCAGAAATGACACAAAGAATTCATTGTTCTACATAAGAAGTATCACTTTAACATTGATATTGATTATTACTTCTCACATTCTCAGCTATAAAAGTATACAAAGAATAAATTTGTTTCTGTTTCTATAGTGTTTCGTAAACAATTTGCACTTTATATATATTGAGCGATTAAGGATTACATTTTTATTATGTGTTCTCATTAACATATAAACATGTTTAATGTTGGCCATCTTTGATAATATAACTTTACATATGTTGTTCTAATATCTTTGTATATTGGACATATTCATAAGAAATGGTATTGACTTTCTACGACATTTATATTACAAAAATGTACATTTTCTACTATCCCGAGCAATATTATGGTATCGACCTCGTTCTATTTTTTAAATCTTTGTGAAAATAGACGGAATTGGGTCATTGCTATTATAAATCGTTTTGTTGTAATGATATCCAGATATTGTTCTGTATTAAACGTATTCTTGATGCGGCAATATGTATTTAGTAGTGAATAATTGTAGTGATGAATTATTGATTTCATTGTACCAGTGTTGTTTGTAATGATAAATTAATTGTTGCTTGATTTTAGATTGTAAGTATTTGTTCAAATATTTATGTCAGGATTTCTTGTTCCGTCGTTCTTTTTTTTATTGCGACATACTTAGTTTATTCATTTAATTTTGTTTACATATAAAATTATTTAAATCGGAAATATTCGTTAGACCTTTAATTCGTTGATACGTTTTACAATGTCGGATTTAAGACTTTTGACGTTGATAATCTTTGAAGAATTTATTTCATGCTTGAGTGGACCTACGAGAATCAGAGAGAACTAGTTTCTGACGAATACAATTGGTTTCATACATTTCAATTTTAAAGTTGTATAATTTACTTAAATCATCATATCATTTCTATTTCACCTCTCATTTTTATCGGACGCAGTCTCTATTAGCAAAGACATTGCGATGGAATCCTCTATACATTCATTGTTGACCTTTAATACCATATTGTTAAAATTGAACTTTTTTTAAAGCCTGTATATTACATTAACATTAAATTCGTTGCAACAAATATTATGTTCCAAAATAAAAGGTCATCTAACAAATTGATGCTGTATTACGGTCATTTAACACGATTTGGACTCCTGTTCTTGATTTGATATCGGTGATAAGCGAAATCGGCGAATGAGGTTTTGTGGGAACACGTCTGGTAAGTATTCATTTCACATATACACTCCAAACAAAATATTTTCAAGATCATGGTTAAAGAAAGAACATACATTTTATAAGTGTAAAATGTGCTCATGATTGTTTTGATTGTTTGTGAAAACAAAATAATTCCAGTGCAAGTTGCAAAAATACTAAATGATAATCGTAACGTGCATAAGTGCTTAAAACACTAACGCCAGTTAACCAGTTTATAATGTTTTAAATCTCAACATGCGGGCTCGTTAAATAACTTTCTTTTCTCGATTAAATAAACTTCACTTATCCACTACAAGCCTTAGATATTTAATTTGTTTTTATCGACAATCATCGTCGTAATTTAGAACAACAAAGTGGTACTTAATGCTGACTTTCATAATTTGAAAAAAATAATGTTTCCATTCGAACAAAGGCATTGCGATCATGTGTGATTTCAAAGCATAAATTATCACATCTAAACCAAACGTGTAGCTCAACCCTCGCGG
Source organism: Dreissena rostriformis (assembly GCA_007657795.1). Classification (NCBI taxonomy): domain Eukaryota; kingdom Metazoa; phylum Mollusca; class Bivalvia; order Myida; family Dreissenidae; genus Dreissena; species Dreissena rostriformis. Next base: position 29,918 of record VMBQ01003277.1, read on the forward strand.
TAACATGCATTTGTAGATTTCAAAAATATTTATTATTTCTATATCAGTTTTAAATGAATAGAGATAAGGTAGCCTAATCCGTCTTACTTTACCAATTACACTAATGATGTATCGGATTGTCTGCAGACGCCAGGTGTTCAGTCAGTTTGTCACTTAAGACTTAATACACTATTCCCTCTACATTTTATACATATGAATTTGTGTAGAAATGGACGAAGAAGGAACTTAGAGATAGTGGGAATCGATAAGTAAATCATACGCAAAGTTATATACTATATACAGAAGGTTTCAAACGATTAGTGTAATTAATACAAGTTTACATGTAATTGAGGAATTTAAGTCAAATTCACCACATAAAATTGGCTCTGATTGCTTATGTTTTACTTGTCATTAACTTGTATCGATAACTGTGTAAATGTATGATATAAAGTGTTTTCGAGCATGTCGTTATTTAGTCAATATCGCAGTGATTTCAATTCTGTTCTATAAAACATACCTCAATTTAATGACAGACGCTCATCCTTGGGGTGACCTTTCCTATTATGGTCGATAGCTATTGTCTGGTTAATGTCGGAGTGTTTCCTCATTGCACTTAATAATGTTTTCCGCTTCGTCGAATATTCATTACCCCCACCTTTTAACAAATTAATTTTTCCAAAGGATTGTACGAAAAATACATAGTGTATTTGAATATATTATTCTATCAGTCCCATATGTGGACATTATTGATTTTGTCCAAGGCTGCAACATCAACTGCGATTTTCACTTGCTATGAGAAACGTGTTACGATGCTATAGCGAATGAAATATGAATAAAGAGAATTATAATAATGTTTAATTATTTTTATACTGGTATTCTTAAATAACCTCGCAATTTTCTTCACATGCACAATTTACCTTTTACTTCACATGACATGTGCTTACTGGATTGCGTTTTATATTATAAGTAAATATTTGTTTTGAACTTAAACTTATTGTGAATGTTTTTATTTATATGCAAGAACCTTGTAACACGACAATAATTCCATACTTTCATTTAAGTCAATCTTCGTTCACAGTACACGTTATTCCTAATATCAGTTATCGTTTGGGTATGTTTCGTCGGTGCAATTTTACTTAATGGTCTTATAAAATATGAGGGAGTGTTTCGCCTTCCTAAACCAATTACATTAATGATATATCGGAGTGTCTGGAGGCTACAAGATGGAACAACTTTAAATATCTGAGGTAAATATGTTATTAAAGTGCCAGTGAAAGTATACTTTTCCATGTATTGGAATCATGCGTAACATGCATTTGTATTATGTGACATGCACACACACGTTTGTCTTAATAGCGTGAATGCACAGGCTGTTCTGGAGCTTTGATGGCTGCATACGGCGTAAGACCCATTTTCGAAAATCAGTCTCTGTCAGGCTTAAACGTAATATATGAAACTATAATGTGAGAGCATCAATCAGTTTCCGTAATGCTTAAAACATATGATCTGAAATCATGCTTCGAGAGAAGTAGGAAAGTGGAAACAGCTTCAAACATTGTCTTAGACTTGACATTATTTCTCTGTGTGAAATATTAGTATGCATGAATAAGTACTCACCTAATACATTCTTATTCGAAGTTTATGTTAGTTTCGCCTTTTTTTTCAAACATATTTTATACATTTTTTAAACAGATCTAAGTAAACATTAGTATTATCAGATAACCCTCTCCGCGGTAATTATAAATATTGATTCGATTATGTGTTACGGAGTATGTTCTACCGATGTAACGTTTTCTTATGAACGTTTGAAATGTACATTATATGTTTTCCATCAATACCATATTGAGGATATGCAGTAAGAATAGTATTCTACTGATCGAACTTTACCGTCGCGTTATCGTGTGTATTGTTTTATAGAACTAGCATATCAAAAACGTTCTCTGGTTGTATGGTCGAATGCACCGGGTTGGGATTCACAGCTCAAGTCTCGACTGTATTTCCTTTGATCGTTTTTGACAGACTTATGTGGTAAGTTTAGTGCATGTTCAAGTTTAGCGTATTTAGGTTAACAGTCGGTCTCTTGTCTTTATTTGATTCCAAACTTTCAAGCGAGTGTATACAATTTTAATGTAAAATCGTATTAAGGCAATCATATACCAAGGCATGTATATGAACAAGGTATGATAAATACAATTAATTAACTATCTTTTAATTGTACATTTAATCAAATGTTGTTTACTCCAATGTAATTCATTACGACGAGGTTACTCCGAACCACTCAAACATAGCGACTATGTGTCGTTTGAACAATCTGACCAATCAGTTGGGACTTCCCCACTGTAAACATGTCCTCCTCTGTACAGACATACGTCTCCGACTGTACAAACGCAATTTATTGACAATTTAACAAATCGCGTTTTTCTGGCGCTACTTAATCTTAACATTTTATTTTTATTTATTAGCATTTTATCTGTTAAGAAACAAATAAGATGTTAAAGAGTGTATATACGATCTAGGTAAGTGCAGATACAAACAAAGACTTCAAGAGGGCGGATATCGAGTGAGAAGGTAGATTATCATTGAAATTGTCGAATTTAGAATTTGCGCACACGAATACTGTCTTTCTTTAATCTTCTCCCTTTTAGCTTAAAAATAATCTATAATATGATTTGGTTAACCAAATGGAATCGACATTGGTCTGAAGTCATTGCTTGCTTTTGGTGAATTGGCATTTTAAAGAAGACGATGCATGGTGGTATCCGTTCTTGACGTTTAATGGAATGGAAACAGTTATGGTTTGGCTTTCCCGGTAAAGACGCTTAGAATGCTTATGATTGCATGTTTCGGTACGGCTAATTGAAATTTCCTCTATCTGCCCGGTTAAGCATACATATTGAATAGAGATAATGGTATGTTACTGAATGTCCTTTACGTTTTCATATATTCTGTTGTGTGTGTTGCTTCCATGCCAACGGTAGCGTAATAAATGATGTCATGGTATGTCTTCTAGTATAAATATGTATTATAATCCATCACTTGCTTTGGAGAAAAAATACAATTTTGAATGTAAAACATTATCAATAAGCTTTGTCAGTAATCTTCTCTTAACTGTATTATCAGATAACAGGGAAGTATGAACTTTATTAGCATCCGATTACAATCCGATTTGTATAATTAAGCAGAATTAAATGAATTGACATTATTCATCAGTGCGAACATGAATATTGAAAGAACGGATATATCCTAGAAATATGGACATGAATCCAATGCATATTGTTATATTGGAATAACACGCATATTGGAATAATAGTCTTTCAAACATCTGATGTGCAAATTTTCTTTCAGAGTTTTTCGTTGATATGTCAACTCGTAAAGCAACGCATGCGATAGCTACATCCGTAATTAAAGTGTTATGTTTGCAATTACAAGAATTCTCTCAGAAAACAATCGACATTTGCTTATTATATAGTGAATATCACAAGACTGTGAAGGCCGTTTGGCTTTCATCGCACAAGTTAATTATGTGTCGTTGTATTTCATGATCCTGAATGACGCAATCAAAATATCCGATAAAACTCATCCAAACACCGCGAGCATGAAATAAACCATATTTTATATACTTTTTGACGATTAAAACATTATTAAATGTCACACACGCAACAAATAATGTCATAATAATGAAAATAAATCATAATATTAAACTATGCGAATATTTACATTTCATCATGGTATCACTATAATGTGTACATTTATGACATCATGGAAAAGTTTTTTCCAGCCTTTGCCTAAGAGAACTTTTTTTTCGTGTAATATACTAATTTCTGGTCGTTTGTCTTTTTAAGAATATACATGTTCAGATTTAATATAGGTATATAATAAAATAAATTATATATGTACTGTATATAATCATTTTTATTTTTGTATAGTTTTTAAATAATGAAATATCTTGAAAATTGTAAATAAAACAAATATAAACATGTATTATTTTATGGAATTTCGTCTTCAAGTATGAATATGTATTATTTCTATGGTTTTGTTTTTAAATTAAGAAGTTTATTCTAATAAATGAAAATGTAACATATTCCCAACAAAACATTGAATTTAAAAGGCATACACTATGACGCCTTATTCTCCACATGTACCGTGTTTTATTGTGGTTTTTACCATTATTTAAGCCGTTATGTTATTTACCTGGAGGTATTGAAGAAAGAACAGTACAGTATTTATTGAATAATAATTATAAAATGTATAATTCGGTAACCAGCATTTTTCGCCGTTTTCAACAGTCACTGTATTTCAGTCATATCATGGCGGTCAATTAACCAAATGACACTTTTCCTGCGCTAGATGGTTTACCAGTACTAAGCCCACATACTTGCCAGTAACTGACGACTGTCATACTTAAATCAGAGGAAGAATGAATGTCCGTAGAAAGGATTTCGTGAACAATCAACACACCAAGTTATGTTGCCGGGCCGGGGATCGAACCTGCGAGTCTATCGCTTTACCAACTAAGCTAGCCGGCTCGACATTCGCTAAAGTTTTGCAAAATTTCGTAAATGTGTTGTATATTTGGAACTTGATCTTGTAGGATTGTTAAGACACAATGAAAACACTTCCAGTGGCAGTGCCTATCCTTATTAAATCAAAGAAAACATGACTTTCTTGCGGGCGACTGAAAATTAGCACCTTCAGCGCCAGAGGCGGCTATTACATTTACAATTTTGTCCCCGAAGATTGCATCTGCAAGAGAGTCCGGAACAACAGCGTTTCTCCGGTCGGTCTGTCCAGGCCATACACTGGCCGTTCCATTGTCTGCATACGACCCGTTTGTACTTGGTGTAGGATTTTCTGAAAAGGAACGTGAGTGTTTTTAATTAGGATATAATGGTTTTCCCGCCGTCGGCATTTCTCGGAAATTCTGTAATTAGGAATCTGAACTACGTAACATTTATATCTAACAATGAGGTTATATTCTTCACAAGTGCTGGTTTCTCTAGGGATATTATATGTTGGATCGTTTATGCAGTAAACAAAAAAGGAGAAGCACATGGAAGAAAGATGCAATTCGATTCGTTTGCACAATTTCTCTTAAGGAAAGCGAAAAATACTCGTTATTATCAAAAAGCCAGAGATTATGGTATCCTGTTTTTTTTCTTCGCCTGTACTTCAGGAGTTTGTATTCCCAAATTTGGCATAACACGTGTATGTAATATTTATAAACCGAACACGGTCGATTATTTAAAATGCCGGGCAGTCAGGGGCGCGTGGCTCCATAAACTATTTGATATTTTACTTAATGGACATTGTGAGGCTTATACGTAACTTTAAGTATTCAAACGTTTTCATACTACCCGCTTTGAACCTGCTGTCCATTATTAACCCGACACACTAATATTACGAAAACACGCCTAATAATGGACGGCTACCTGTCCACTATTTAATGTAAGATTACACATCTGTTTACTATACAGTTTATTGTGATAATCAACGGGTCATATGATCTATGCTGTAATACACAATTTCCATAATAACAGATCAATGTATAAAAACATAAATCCCATTTTTGCTGCAATCATATACATGTTGTTCCATCAACTCTTACTTTTGAACATGGCGAAATGTATCCAAGGCGTTGGTAGCATAAGGAGAATCGTCTGTGTATCGTGGCTCGTAATCTGAAAACATATAGTTTATTTGTCATATATTAAGACAATTTATTACAAAACATGTATTTTAATGTTTTTTTTATGTAGAACATTTACTACGAAACATTTCTTTTAATGCTTGAGTTATTCTAAGTATTAAAAGACTTTCATACGTTTTATGTAATATACAACTTACAACCACAACAAATGTACTCAAACAGTTTATTTTAAAACATAAACGGGTTCGAAATGATGAAGACTTTTTACGTGGCGCAATCATGTTCTATTCCAAATCTTTACTGATACTTTTGATCTATTTTTGAGATTGTCGCAATAAATGGTAAATTTCTGTCAAATCCTATTATGTTAAAGATATTTCTTGCCCGAGAAAAAGCATTTGACATTCCTGCACTGTCCGTATTGATAATGTTTCCTGCAACTAATATTATTGTAACACAATTTCAGACCAATCGACCTTTGTCTGGAAACAATTATTTGGACGAAGAACTTAGATTGATGTCGGTTCAGAATGAAAGGGAAATATGTTTTATAGTGCACGCCAGATTTCTTGAATAGAATTTATACTTAACTTTTTGTCATCTGAACTAGCATAACGTTTACCCAAATCATAAAGAGCCATCAACAATCATATTTCTGAATCATTATGATAGCAGAGAAAATTAATGGATAAAAGCAGCATCCTTTGCTGCTTTTCATTGCTTTGCTTGCAGAGGACGCTATCAGAAAAATCTGATCAGATTATAGTAGTAGTCGTGTTTATTCATGCGAGTTCATCTACATATTGGATTATATTTTTAAGTTCAAAACATTATACTTTTGGTATTTGTTATAACCACAGGTACACGAGTGAGCATGTGAATAGCATGCGTTACAGCTTTACAAATGGAATATTTACGATTATAGCAATTTAAAGCGGTGTTTATTATCATATTGTTTCTGCATATAACATGCCTTTCTTGATACATTAAGCATTAATGTTGTGAATTTGTTTGCTCTTAACGCATATTGTTTGATTGCTACAGAAACTTATCTTTACTAGTCAAATATTCCAAGATAATTTACAATACTCAAAATCAACCAAAATATTTTTACTTCCAAACATTTCGTCCGATTCATCACATGCTGAAAATATTTAATACGACTTGTGACTATGAATAACAACTATGGTAGTTTCACTTATATAACTCAGTGGGCGTTTTGTTGTTATATAATTGAAATGATGTTTACATAACACATTTGTTCATGAAATATCAATACGAATTGAATCTCATCTTTTTCATCAGGAAATAATGCAACAGGAAGGTAACCGATCTTCATCCTTCATCGTAACAGTCTGTTATTCCTAGGAAACAATAGTATGAAATGCGTTCATACGAGTATCGAGTAACACTATTGGTTTCAGATGACCGCAATTGAAATGTTAATATTACAGATATACAAATCTTAAATGGTTTTATTGTAAGCATTTCCGTATAACCTTAAACAGTAAATGCCATGAATGAGATGTAATGATCTAATCAAATAACGGCCGCAAAAGTACCATATAAACGGAATAATTAAGGTAGAATTAATCAATCATAAAATGTCAATTAAAGACTCTTAATACACGAAGAATCTGAATGATTTATTACATTCCATACAACGGAAATATTTACCGCAGAATAAAAACAGAAATGTCGCTTATGTAATCTTCAATTTGCATTGTTTGGGTTTCAAAGTTGAACTCAGCTGAGAGCAATATACAAACGTTTTGAAGTCCCCATTTACACAATACTCACACTCAATTGAGACAATCTTTAAGTTTGAGAAACAAAACGAACTATTAGTCAAGTCTTATATACAAATTAACGTGGTCGCGGGGCCTGGTTAACATTCGCAGTTATTATTCACCCACTCACTCACCGCATAACATGACATAAATATATAATGCTGATTACGATGCAATAGGTATATCTTTAAAAAAGACTTCTTCACGATTTGAAAAATGACAATATAAAAAAATGTCATAGATTACTGAATGAATGAATAATAAAAAATGAATGTATATTTTTTTTTAAAGAAAAATAACACGCCTGACTAGATAAATGAGAAAAAAATGTATATGTTTGTGTGTTGATAATCATCAAACGAAATCGTAAAACGAATAAGACGTGTTAAACGCTTTTCGTCGATGATTAAGCAAAATTTGTATTACCTACAGAGGGTTTTTAAAACAAAAATATTAAAAATCCTGCGTGGTGTGGTGGTACCGACTTCGCCTTTACTATAAAAGATCTCAGTCTCAATTCTTAGGGCAAGCACATTTGTGTATTCCATTGGTTACTTGGTTATAATAGTTATTTTAAAAAAACTAGCCCAAATATTAGAGTTTTGTAAATAAATCAATTGAATTATATGTTTTAATAATACGAAATCTGTGGACAACTCCCTTTAACACTTCAACTCCAGCCATTATATCAGGAGAGCAATTTTTTTTCCTACCCGCTAATTTTGTGATACAACACCAACTATAAACATGCAATGATCAAAACTAGTATCACCGCCTTAGAACGGTCCATGCAAAGCATTAGGGTTTTAGTGCTAGCCGTATTCCACACCAACCCCATAATTCATCACAGAGAAAACGTGTGACTAAAAAGAGTTTAATCAAATGTGTTTATGCAGACAGAAAATGAAAACATAAATGCCAACACGTGACGCGATAATCGAGGATTACACAATTTAGTGTCCTACTGTCGGAAGTATCGGATATTTATTAAAACTATTAGGTTTTAAAGGTATACGTATACGAGTTAATATGGTTCATCTATAAGACATATTAAACTATCAAGTTATCGATGTATCTAAAACATTTTGTCAAACAACCTAGGTGTAAGAAAGATCGTAAATAACTGAAACTCCAACCACCAACAATAGCTCTATGACGTATCATATTGTACTGGAAACACCGGATGCGTACATAATGTATATGATTTTACATAATTATACATTTACAGACGATTGCGTTGCAAAATTGACACCCTATAATAAATTATTTGCAATAAACCAAGATTCATCGAAAAAACCGTCTTATTATTTCAGAATATAAATTTCATAACAAAAATGAACACCTGTTGAATGCGCCAGCTCGATTGTCCTTGACATGTCATTTATTTTCCCTTGAACTTTTCTTTAAAGATGTAGTTAAAAATTATTCTATTCGTGTTTTATAGTTTGTGACAAATAGCTTTAGCCGACTGAACGTTCGTTTTATCAACATTTTGCAAAGTTGCAAACTAATATTATTTTAATTTAGAAACTTAATCATTTCAGTGGTGATCCAAATCAGGGTCTAGATTTATGATCTTAAAAGGGATTCCTCTGTATAATAAGTGTACAACACTTGTGGAATAAGCAGCTCAAATGATGGATTTTCGATTCCAACAGCTCAGTTCTGCATAAAGATATTTTCTTGTTTACATTGATATGATTCTTAAATACTGATATGGTCGCTGATTTGTTCCAAATCGAACTGGAGCTGTTGTCGGTGTTGAAGGGCGATGAAGATATTTGTCGGAATGTGAGTTTGTTTTGTCCTTTAAACCCACCGACACGCCAAAACAACAAACCAACTGATTTGACACGGCATCTTCGTACCCGCAATAACGACAACACGAATCGAAAAAGGAATTTATTTATTTATTCTAAGATCGAAGAGCCTTTTCACCTGTTTACTTATAGATATATAATTTAAGCGGGAACTCATGTGTAATTGCCGTGGCCGAGTGCTTTTGACTAGAAATCTTTTGGGATCTTCCCGCGCAGGTTCGAATCCTGCAGACACCGCATACTTTTTGCGACGCGTTTTATTTCTTTTCTAACGTAATTTTATTTAATATAGTATATAAGCTATGTTTATTGTTAAATATGTTGCAATTTTTATGCACATTCTTCAATTTTTAAAATTCAAACAACGTTATGGCTAAATTGGGTGATTTACTGCTGAAAATACGAATCATGCATGTTGCATTCTTATTTTTATTTCAAAAAGTAAACGGTAAATCTGTCTATTTCTTGGTATTTTTGCTGTATATAGTGTATCTATAAAAACTAAGTTCAAAATATTACTTAAAAGATACTATTTTGAATTTTATGACACTTTGTTTTTTACCAACCCAATTTCTACTTGGCTGAAACCAGTTACATTTCATGGCGCTCTTCCATAGATAACAAGTCATAAAACATAAATGTCTGTAAAATAATACTTATTTCATCTTGTTTGAACTTTAAACACCTTTACTGCATCTGTACACACCAACTGCATGCCCATATTTGAAAATCGGGATGAATTATGGAACTTTCATATACCCCAGTGCAAATAAACTGGACAAAAGCCGAGCGTGGGGGTGGTTTGGAAAAATCAGTATATTTTTTTTTTTAAGCAAGAACAGCCTACCTAAAAATTTGCATGTAGTTCAGTGAAATGATGCTGATTAAGAAAATAATACATTAGATTATATTTGGAAAGGTGCCCATTACGGGTGCGCTAATGTTTTTAACAAATCCAATTTCTACTTGGCTGAAACCAGTTACATTTCATGGCGCTATTCCATAGATAACAAGCCATAAAACATAAATGTCTGTAAAATAATACTTATTTCATCTTGTTTTAACTTTAAACACCTTAACTACATCTGAACACACCAACAACATGCCTATATTTGGAAATCTGGATGAAATATGGAACTTATATATATCCCAGGGGTGCAAATAAACTGGACAAAAGCCGAGCGTGGGGGTGGTTTTGAAAAATTCAGTATATTTTTTTAAAAAGCACGGAAAGCCTACCTAAAAATGTGCATGCTGTTCAGTGAAATGATGCTGATTAAGAAAATAATACATTAGATTATATTTGGAAAGGTGCCCATTACGGGTGCGCTACCTTAAG
>VMBQ01003277.1:41551-88109 GCA_007657795.1 Dreissena rostriformis
AATTGTAGGCAAATTCACCACATATAATTTGCTGTGATTGCTTCTGTTACACGTGTCATTAAATGGTATCGATATCTTCGAAAATGTATGATATAAAGAGATTTCGATTACCGGAAACTCTTTTTGCCAATATCGCAGTGATTGCAATTTGTGCCCCATAAAACATACCCAAATTAAATGTAAAATGCTCAACATTAGGATGACTTTTCCTACCGTGGTCGATTGTATTTGTCTTGTAAATGTCTGAGTGTTTCCTAACGATACTTAATCACGTTTCCGCTTCTATAACAATCATTATTACCGCCAACTTTTGTCAAATGAATTTTTCTGAAAGGTTTCACGAAAAATACATATTGTATTTGAATATGATATTCTATCAGGCCCATATGTAGACAGTATTGTTTTGTGAAAGACTGCAACAACAACTGCGATTTTCACTTTCACAAGAAATGTGTGACGATACGATATTATATGAATTATGAATATAGCCAATGTCAACAATGTCTAATCATTTGTATACTGGTATTCTTAAATAACCAAGCAATTTTCTTCAAATGTACAATTTACCTTTTATTTTACATTACATGGGCGAACTTGATTGCGTTTCATATTAGAGGTACATATGTTTTGGAACTTTAACTTATTATGCTCGTTTTTATTTATATGCAATCGACTCATAACACGACAATAATTCCATACTTATCTGTGTAACATTCTATAACTTTGACAATCCTTGCAGACATGACTTTAATTGAGAATGAGACAAGTAGAGATAAAGCTATCGTTTGCTCATATTGGGCTATGTGTTTACATGTATGCATTCATACGAAATACTGTTGTTTTTATAAGTCGGTATAACTAAATGTACACCTATATGTGTGTCTTTGTTTCTGTCTGTCCGTTCGTCCGCCTGTCTGTCTCTCTGTTCGTCTGTCTATGGGTCAGTGAAAACACCCATATATGAACGTCAATGCTTTCTTTTAATTCAATCTGCGTTCACAGTACACGTAATTTCCATATCAGTGATCGTTTGGTAACTGGGTATCTGCAGTCGGTGCTATTTTACTTAATGGTCTTATAAGATATATGGGAGTTTTTCGACTTCCTAAACCAATTAGATTAATGATATATCGAAATGACTGAAGGCATCACGTTCTAATGACATATATTACTACAGCTCATTAGGAAGGCTTTTCGCGACTAGAGATTCCACACAATAAAATAAGAAGATGGAAAAACGTTAGATATATGAGGTTATATGAGGTAAATACGTTATTTAAGTGTCAGTAAAAGTATACGTTTCCATTTATTGGAATCATGCGCAAAATTCATGTGTATTATGTGACATGCAAAAACACTTATGTATGCCAAACTAACCGATGGATTTTAACCAGTCAAGTTATTAAAGATTGGATGGCAGATACACTATTGGTGCATTACAAAGTACTCACCTAATACATTCTTATTGGAAGTTTATGTGATTTTATTTTTCAAACATATTATTCTATCCTTTTTTTAAACATATTTAAGTAAACATGAGTGTTATCGGATAAACCTATGTACCTTAATTATATATATTGATATCAATATGTGTTTTGTAGTATGTTTTATTGATGTCACGTTTTCTTATAACTGTTTTGAAAGTACATTAATTATCTCATCTGCTCTCACATAAGTTTCATAAAGGTCATATTGAGAATGTGAACTAACGACAAAGGGTAAGTATCTTTTTAGACTGATTGAACGGGTTTAACGGTCGCGTTTTCACATGTTAGGCTTCACTGATTAAATGAACCGGATTGTGATTTACACGTCTAGTCGCGACAGTGTTTCTTTTTATCCTCTTTGACAAATATAAGTCCAGCGATGGATATTCTCGCTCAGTGGATTAAAGTTAGCAGTCAGGCTCTTGTCTTTATGAGGATCAAACCTTCGAAGCGGTTAGAATGTAGATGTTTGTATTTGAGCAAACTTAAACCGAAACATGAATATGAAAAGGAATGGTAAAAGTATAACATTAAAAATCTTGTAATGGTGCCATCAATCAAATGTTGTTTACTCAAATAACATTAATCAGGAACAGGTTGATCCGATACCCATGCGTTTACTCGTATTTGTTTCTGAACTAAAAACAATTCATATTTGTCGTTTGAACAATCTGAACAATCAGTGGGGATTTGCTCACCGTAAAAATCTTATGTACATACATACAGTATCGACTGTACAAACGACATTTACTTCCGAATTTTCAGATATCTAGTTTCATTGTTCTCGTGATACTTCTTCTAAACTTGTATTAAATTTTGTTTATTTATCAACATTGTATCTGTTTAGAAAAAGAAGATTTTGAAGCGCGTATATATCTAAGTAAAAAACAATTAAATAGGCAGCATTCAAACCCGATATCGAATAAAAAGGGTAGAATTATCGGTGATATTCGCTTCAATTCCCGCTAAATTATGATCATCAAAGTAAGAATTCGGGCAGACAGAAAATGTTTTACAGTAGTCTTCTTGCTTTTGGGGAGCATTAAATAATCTATGTTAAGCTATAGTGAACCAAATGGAATCGACATAATGTGTATTCCTGGTTCTGTTTTTTGTAAATGGGCATATTAAGGACGAGTCTTGGTGGCATGTGTTCTTGAAATGTAATGGAATGAATACAGTAATGGATTTGCTTTCCTCGTAAAATCGCTTAGAATATGCCTGATTGTATGTTTCAGTGTGGATGATTGAAATGTCCTCTTCGCTGTCTTACTTTCCCGTTAAGCATACATATTGCATGGAAGTAATGGTATGTTATTGAATAATGTTTAAGCATGCATGTATTATGTTGTTTTTGTTGCTTCTATGCAAATGACGGAATATTTAATAAATGGTGGCATGGTAAAGCGAAGCTGATTGGAATTAACAGTCATACTCTAGTATCGTTTGATTAAATTACATTTGGATCACTTTCCGCTTTAAAGGAATGTTTAGTTTAAAGGTCTCTTCTGAACAAATACCAATTCTAGACGGAAAGTGTCGTCTCTGATTAGACTGTGCGGACTTCACAGGTTAATCTGAGACGACACTGTATGCTCAATTGATAATTGAAGCCCAGTTTGCTCTTAGTTCGACTCAATTTGACTTTGCTCGTGAGACAAATCGACATTCGTAGTTTTTTTTTAGTTTAAATCATTTCTTAGACTTAAACTGAAGATGCCTTGTTATGAGGATTCAGTAAAAGGAACCATTTATTAACTCGCTTTAAAAAATCCGTTTCCGAATATTGGATCGCGATGATAAGACCTTTATATTTATTATGTTGTTTTGATGCATATATATGNAGTGTTTTGTAACGTTACTTAATCCTATTTCCGATTCTGCGAATATTCATTACCACAAACGTTTATCAAAACAAAATTCTGGCGGTTTCCACTAAAAGCAAATAGTGTATTTGAATAATTTATTCTATCAGTTTCCATTGTTATCAGAGCAGTGCTAATTAACCAGGCAGCGTCTGAAATCAATAACCACCTGTCGTAATTGAGACATTGTGACAGTGTCCTCATTAAATCAGTTGTATATTGCAACGTAAAGATAAAACGAATGTTTAATCACACGCATGTAATAAATTAAGAATACACGAATTTACGGAATACCGTTAAGGTCATCGTGGTTACACATTAAAATCCAGAGGGCGACACTGCGAAAGTACGAAAATACGATGACGAAATTGCGATAATACGATGGCGACAGTGCGATACTACGATGGCGACAATGCGATAATACGATGACGACAATGCGAGAGTGCGAGAATACGATGACGATTGTGCGACAAAACGATGGCGACAGTACGACAATACGATGGCGACAGTGCGATAGTACGATGGCGTCAATGTGACAATGCGAGAGTGCGATAATACGATGACAACAGTGCGACAATACGATGGCGACAGTGCTATAGTACGATGACGACAATGCGATAATACAATGACGACAGTGCGACAATATGATGGCGACAGAACGATATGACTATCGCATTGTCGCCATCGTTCTTTCGCATTGTCGCCATCGTACTATCGTGTTGTCGCATTGTCGCCATCGTACTATTGCGTTATCGGACTGTCGTCATCGTATTATCGCATTGTCGCAATCGTACTATCACACTGTCGCCATCGTATTGTCGCACTGTCGTCATCGTATTCTCGCACTCTCGCATTGTCGCCCTCTGGATTTTAATGTGTAACCACGATGGCCCTAACGGTATTCCGTACGGATTAAACTGTACGTGTTGATTATGGTTTGAGTCATGCTCTTTAATAGCGATGCATAATGCAGGCATTATTTGGTCGTCATAAGGTATGCAATAGAATAGAAATGAATGGTGGGAAATACAGATGCATTGTATTTTCATTACATTCATAGCAATTATTTAAATCGCTTTGGTGCAATGCGGCTGTAATTCAAATTTGCAATAATTACATTACGCTACATGAAACAGGCTTTAATTGAATGGCTCTTTGATACCCATGAAACTTTAATTAGTGAGTTTTCTCTCTACAAATGATTCAATAAGATGCTTCATTGGCCGCGTGCCGTTGGTAATTGTCATTAAGTACTATCAGTTGCATTTTCTTAAAGCGAATCGCGATCTCAATAACCTGTTCATATTAATTCTGTTACAGCTAACCCGAAACATTTTTCAACATAAGCACATGATTTCAGTTCAAATAAACAAAACTAAGTATGTATTTTTTAAACAGAATTTCGAAACAGAATTTGGCGACGTTGCGTTTAGGCGAATACGGTTACCACATATTGAGAGCAATACTTCCATGATGCAGAGAAATAAACCTAGTCCCTACTATAAAACGCATGTCTTTGGCCATTTATTATGGGATAAATGTGTCATTCGGTGCACCGTTAAAGCGTTCTATGCCATTCAGTACACGTATGCCTCTGAACGGTCCTATCCGATCAAGATAGATTTAAGTTCTTGCACATGCTGAACAAAAAACTAAAATTAAAAAAATCTTACAAAGAGTAAAAACATGAACACTTACTAGGTTTCCCTAATAAATAAAACATTAATCAAACGGATTAATTTACAAAGGAAATACATATGTTAAAATCAAAACACTATTGTTTTCATTGTTGGTGACGTCAATATGAAAACAATATCACTAAACCAATCAATGAGTCATACAAATACCTTGGATAATATTCACAAAAATGCGTTCGCAATACACGTAATCTCGAAATCAGTAATACGAGTATATCAGTATGAAACTCTGTTTTTTTTAGTTGCAATTTACTTACTAGTTTAATGAGATATGAGGAAACAAGTCCTCTGTCTTCCTAAACCAATAAGATTAATTATATAACGGATTGTCTAGAGGCGCCCGGTTCTCATTAGATATAGCATTATAGCTAATTTGGAAGGCTTTTTTAAACTAGAGATTTTAAACAACAAATATGAAATGGAAGAAGTAAGAAACCAGATACGTCACTACAGTGTAAATAAAGTATACATTTCCATTTGTTGAAATCATGCGCAAACAATATTTGTAGTATGTGACATGCAAAAAACACGCATGTATTCCCAAAATAATCGATGTAATTAAACCAATCCGGTGGCAATAGCTTGGATAGAATACACAATTGGTGCATTAAGAAGTACTAAACACTTCACCGTTTTCTTCATTTCAAACGTATTAGATCCATTTTACAACAGATTTGAGTAACATTAGTATTATCAGATAAACCTCTCCTCAATAGTTATATATATTGATGCCATTATGTGTAACACAGTATGTTTTACCGATGGCACGTTTTCTAATGAACGTTTGACATGAACATTAATTCTCTCAACTGCTCTCATATATGTTTTCCATCATGGCCATATTGAGGATGTGCAGTACAGGTAAGACTATGTGTCGTATCAACAATCTAACCAATCAGCAGGGGGATTTCCCCACCGTAAACATGTCCTTGGTACAGACAATCGTCTCCGACTCTACAAATGCAATTTATGGTCAATTTTACAAACTTGTAGCTTAGTTGTTCTGGCGGTACTTTATCTGAACATTTTTTTTTAATATCATTTTATTTGTTTAGAAAAAAATACGATACAAAATAGAGCATATACGGTCCAGGTAAAAACAAAATCAAATCATACTTATGAGGGCGGATATCGATTGAGATGGTAGACTATCAGTGAAATTCTCGTCTTGATTCGCTTAATAATAAACATCACATTTAGAATTTGCGCAGACGAAAACTGTCTCACTTAAGTCTTCTCCATTTTGGTGCGCTTAAAAATAATCTATTAAATGCGTTTGTTAACCAAATGGAATCGAAAACGATTTGTATTCATTGCTTGCCTTTGATAAATGGGCATATTAAGGACGATACTTGGTGGAACGCGTTCTTGAAGTATATTGGAATGAAAACAATAATGGTTTTGCTTTCCTGATAAAGACGCTTAGAATAGACCTGATGGCATGTTTAAGTACCGCTAATTGAAATGTTCTCTTGTTTTCCTGTTAAGCATACATATTAAATTGAAATAATGGTATAGTACTGAATGTCGTTTCAGTGTGCTTGTATGATCTTGTTTGTGTTTCTTCCATGCCAATTGCAGCGTAATAAATGATGGATTGGTATGGTGAAGCTGATTGGAGTTTACAACCATAATCTAGTATCGCTTGATTAACTTATAATTGCTTTAAGAGGCGCTTTCCGCTTTCATGCAATTTTTCTTTTAAATGAGGTCTCTTGTCTAAATAAATATCCAGTTTAGGAGGAAAGTGTTGTCTCTGATTAGACTGTGCGAACTGCACAGGCTTAGCTGGGACGACACTTTATGCACACAAATGAATCCCAGTTGTCTCTGAGTGCGACTCAAAATGATTTCAACCGCGAGACAAGACGCCTTTCGTAGTGTTATGATCGTTGACAATCATATGTTTTCCTTAAAATAAAAATGCCTTGTTATGTATATTCAATAACATACATCATTCCTCAACTCGTTATGTAAGCTCGTGTCCGAATATTTGTTCGCGATAATAAAACCTGTGTTATGTATTATGTTGTTTTGATGCTTATACATTATCACTATATCAAATTAATAATGATTGTATATGAAAATTCACAAATATGTGTGAATGCTTAACCCGTACGCGCTGATTCCAGATAGCATTATTGCTTTTTTGTCATACAACTCGCTTCAAGTATGACATTTTCTGTATAAAACTTTTTTGTATAATTGCTTTACATGAGATATGTTATGTGTTTGTATCCTGACAATTACATGTTTTGTCATGAATATGTGAAATTATTCTCAGACACATAATGTAACGGTGTGTCGTAACGTCACTTAATCATATTTCCGCTTCTGCGAGTAGTCCTAACCACCAACTTGTATCTAATTAATTTTTCCGGCGGTTTCTACGAAAAGCAAATATTGTATTTGAATATGGTATTATCAGTTTCCATTCTGATCAGAGCAATGCTAATTAATCAGGAAGCGTATGAAATCAATAACCACATGTCGTAATTGATACATTCTGACAGTGTCTTCGTTAAATCAGTTATATATGGCAAAATTATGTTTAAACGAGTGTTTAATCACACATATTAAATAATTAAGAAAGAACGGATGAAATGGTAAGTCTTGGTTATGGTTTGAGTAACGTAGTTTAACATTTGGTCGTCATGATGTTTGCAAGACTGTGCGTGTTTAGTGCGCACATTTTTGGGATTGCTGAATCTACTGTAAAACATTAGACACCACACGTGATTTGTTTAAGAATAACCCTCGTTCTGTCGACACAAATACTTTTGCGTGTCGTTGTATTCTTTGGTATTGCTTTAATTTTTGCGTTATAATAACGTATTAAAATACGATTGAATGGTATGCATTTACAGATTATATTATTTTTATTACACTAATAATGGCCGTTCCACACGATATGCATTGTTATCTCAACACGTCTATTCGTATTACCTATTACCTTTATTAGTGTTTTAGTAAATTATACATCTAAAACGACTGAAAGGTTAATGCATACTGTTTAAATAACCGCTATAATTAAAGCAGTAACTTAGTCTATTTAAAACGGTTGAGCTCAACATTCATGTTTGCATTGTAATAAAAATATAGTCAACTCGGAATGGACAATTCCATCCAGAGTTACCGAGAAAACACACGTATCATTCGGTAACCATGTGTATTTCCAATATTGTACACTGAAAAACATTCTGGTCCAGATTTAACAATTACTTTGAACAAATCCATCATCGACATTGGTATGAATCTCATTAACAGAACCATCTTTCTGCTCGCATACTTAATACATTCAAATAGCATTGTCCAACAAGACAAATGGAAAGTGCAAAAGGACCGTGCGTTAATGCGGCTGTGTTCACTTAATCAACATCTATTTACGTGCAATATTGCACTTTCAACCTTTTGCACTTATTGTGCAATTGAATAGTTTCTCATTATTTCTTCGAATTTCAACGATTTACACAACAAAGAGAAGTTCTTTACAGCACAATTGCTCCTTTTACCTCTCCAACCATACAAACTGTATTACTTGGTCATGAAAGTCTAGACTTGGAGAAAAACACGCGTATCTTCGATACAGTTCATTTGTTCATTAAATGTAGTAAACGTTTTAATACATAGCTGTATGTCAAGGAAAACAACTTCCTTGTCTTATCTTTCTTTCAACAGTTTGGCTTTGTCTTTTCTTCTGTCTGATCATCTATTTCATCCACCATGATGAACCTACTCTTTCTTTCTAGATAACGTACATTTACGTCAATTGTTTAACTTTTTTTGATATATTGTACTGTTATAAAACATGTCTGCTACATAAAGAAATGTTACACACATGCTTGCAATTACTGCCTATGGAGAAGAAACCTATAAACTTTCGTTCTAATCCTTTTTTGGAACAACGTGACTCAGTTGTAACTGTATATGCCATACAAATATACACCATGTTTGTTCGTGATATAAAATGTGTTAAAACTAATCCATCACTTGATTTTGAGAAGAAATATAATTGTGAATTAAAAAATTATCAACAAGCTCTGGCATTAACCTTCTCTTAAATGTATAATCATATAACAGGGTAGTATGAACTTTATGAGCATCAGTTCACAATACGGTGTGAATAATAAAGCAGCATTAAACCAATTGACACTAGTTATCGGTACCAATATGAATATTGAACAAAAACCCATATATATTATAGAAATAAGGGCACGAATCCAATGCAGGTTTGGAATAACATGCATATTGGAATAATATTCCTTTAAACATCTGATTTGCGAAGTTTTGTTTCCATCGTTTTAGGAAAGTAGACTCAAGTGATTGCTACAAATGTTATTAAAGTGTTAAAGTTGTTATAACAATACTTTTCTTAGAAAACTATCAACATGTGTTTGATATATAGTGAATATCACGTGATTTTGAAGGCCCGATGGCTTGTATCGCACAAGTTAATAGTGTGTCGTTGTATTTCACGATCCCGAATAACGCAATCACAATATGGAATACAACCTATCCAAACGCCGCGGACATGAAATAAACCATATATTATATACCTTTTTACGATGAAAACGACATTAAAAGTCACAAACGCAACAAAAAATTTAATAATGCGGAAAATAAAACATAATATTTAACTATGCGAATCTTTTCATGTCATCATGGCATCACTATAATGTGGCGTGTTCTGAGAAAACTGGACAAAATGCTTGTTCGTAAATTGTCATCCCAGATTAGCCTGTGCAGTCCGCACAGGCTAATCAGGGACGACAATTTCCGCTTTTATGGAATTTTTCGTTTAAATGATGTCTCTTCTTAGCGAAAATCCAGTTTAGGCGGAAAGTGTCGTCCCGGATTAGTCTGTGCGGACTGCAGAGGCTTATCTGGGATGACACTTTATGCACAAGCATTTTGCCCAGTTTTCTCAGAACACGACACAAATGTGTACAGTCTGTTACAGCCTATCACTAAGGGAACGGATTTTAAAATGTGTAATACTGGACTAATTTCTGGTCGTCTATCTTTTTAAATGGAAACACAGTTTCAGATTTAGTATAGGTGTATAATTAAAACAAACTATATTATACTGAATGCAATAACTTTTTTTATATAGTTTTTAAATAATGACATATCTCGATAAGAAATAGTGAACAAAATTGTCAATAAAACAAATAAGAACATCTATTATTTTATGGAATTTCATCTTCAAGTATGAACATGTATTGTTTAAATGGATGATTTGAAATTAGAAAATGTACTTTATATATTTTTCGAATGTACCGTGTTTAAGGTAGTTGTTCGCCATTATTTCAGCAATTACTTTATTTTGCTAAAGAAAGCACAGACAAGTGTTTATCAAATATTTATTATATAAAATGTCTAATTCGGTAACTCGCGTTTGTTCAACAGCATTTCAGTAATATCATGGCGGTCAATAACCAAATTAACTTTTCTTGAGCAAGATGGTTTACAGTACTTAGTCCACATACTTGAATCAGAGGAAGAGAGAATGGCCGTAGAAAGGATTTCGTGAACAATCACCACATCAGCTATGCGGCCGGGCCGGGGATCGAACCTGCGATTCTAGCGCTTTACAAACTGAGATAGCCGGCCCGACATTTGCCATAGATTTGCAAATTCCGTGAATGTGTTGTATATTTAAAACTTGATCGCTTGGGATTGTTAAGACACAATGGAAACCATTCAAGTGGCAATGCGGTTCTTTATTATATAGTAAAGAAAATCAAAGAAAACATGATTTTCTTGTGGGCGAATAAAATTTAGCACCTTTAGCCCCAGAGGCGGCTAACACATTTACAATTTTGTCCCCAAAGATTGCATCTGCAAGAGAGTCCGGAACAGCAGCGTTTCTCCGGTCGATCTGTCCAGGCAATACATTGGCTGTTCCATTGTCTGCATACGACCCGTTTGTACTTAGTGTAGGATTTTCTGCAAAGGAACGTGAATGTTTTTAATTAGGATATAATGGTTTTCCCGACGTCGGCATTTCTCGGGAATTCTGTGATTTTGAAACTGAGTTGCGTGATATTTTTATGAAAGAGTGCGGTTATGTTCTTCACAAGCGCTTGTTTCTCTCGGGATATCATGAACTGAATCATTTTTGCAGTAAACGAAACAGGAGAAGCACATGACAAAGAGATGGAATCCGATTCCTTTGCACAATTTCCCTCACAGAAAGCGAAAAATACTCGTTATTAAAAAAAACAGTGATTATTATATCCTGTTTTTTGTTTTCTTCTTTTTTTCTTCAGGATTTTGTTTTCACAAATTTGTCATAACACGTGTATGTAATATTTATAAACCGAAAACGGTCTATTAGTTTAAATACCGGGCAGTCTGTGGCGCGTGGCTCCATAGACTATTTGATATTTTACCTAATGGACAGTGTAAAGCTTATACGTTACTTTAAGTATTCAAACGTTTTCATACTAGCAGCTTTGAACTTGCTGTCCATTATAAACACGACACACTAATATTACGAAAACACGCCTTATTATGGACGGCTTCATATCCTCTATTTTATGTAAGATTACACATTGGTTTACTATACAGTTTATTGTGATAATCAAAGGGCCTATGCAGTGATACACAATTTCCATAATAACAGGTCAATGTATGAAAACATAAATCCCATTTTTGCTGCAAATCATATACATTAGTTCCATCAACGCTTACTTTTGAACATGGCGAAATGTGTCCAAGGCGTCGGTATCATAAGGAGAATCGTCTGTGTATCGTGGCTCGTAATCTGAAAGCATGCCATATATTTGTCATATACATGTACATGTATTAAGACAATTTATTACAAAACAAATATTTTAATTTTAGTTTTTTTATTAAGAACATTTATTACGAAACATTTGTTTTAATGTTTGAGTTATTCTAAGTATTAAAATACTTTCATACGTTTTATGTAATATGATGAAGACTATTTACATTGCGCAATCATGTTCTATTCTAAATCTATACTGATACTTTTGATCTATTTTTGAGATTGTCGCAAAAAATGGTAATATTTCTGTCAAATCCAATTATGTTAAAGATATTTCTTTCCCAAGAAAAAGAATTGGACATTCCTAAGCTGTCCGTATTGATCATGCTTTCCTGCAACTGATATTATCTAAACATAATTTCAGACCAATCGACCTTTGTCTGGAAACAATTATTTGGACGACGAACTTAGATTGATGTCGGTCCAGATTGCAAGGGAAATATTTTTATAGTGCACGGCAGGTCTCTTGAATATAATATATACTTCACATGTTGTCATCTGAACTAGCATAACGTTAACCCAAATCATGAAGAGCCATCAACAATCATATTTCTGAATCATTATGATAGCAGATAAAAGCAGAATCCTAAAAGGTTTTTTAGAGCTTTGCTTGCATAGGAGGCTATCAGAAAAATCTGGTCAGATTATAGAAGCAGTCGTGTTTATTTATGCGAGTTCGTCTACATATTGGATTTTATTTCAACAAATTATCCTTTGGGGGTTTTGTATAACTAGAGGTACAAGAGAATGCATGTGCATAGCATGCTTACAGCTTTACAATGGTGAAATGGAATATTTACAATTATAGCAATTTAAAGCGGTGTTTATTATCATACTGTTTCTGCATAAAACACGGCTTTCTTGATACAGTAAAAAATTGTTTTGTGATTAATTTTGTGATTTGTTTACTCTTAACGCTCTTATTGTTTGTTTGCTACAGAAACTTATCTTCACTAGTCAAATATTCCAAGAAAATGAACACAACTCAAAATCATCCAAAATATGTTTACTTCTAAAAATGTCGTCCCATTCATCATGTGCTGAAAATATTTAAGGTAGCGCCACTGTAATGGGCACCTTTCCAAATATAATCTAATGCATTATTTTCTTAATCAGCATCATTTCACTGAACTACATGCATATTTTAGGTAGGCTTTCCGTGCTTTTTAAAAAATATACTCCTTTTTTTTTTAAACCACCCCCACGCCCGGCTTATGTCCAGTTTATTTGCACCCCTGTGGTATATGAAAGTTCCATAATTCATCCAGATTTCCATATATGGGCATGCGGTTGGTGTGTACAGATGCAGTAACGGTGTTTAAAATTAAAACAAGATAAAATAAGTATACTTTTAAAGATATTTTTTTAACTTGTTATCTATGGAAGAGCGCCATGAAATGTAAGTGGTTTCAGCTAAGTAGAAATTGGATTGGTTAAAAACAAAGTGTCATAAAATTCAAAATGGTATCATTAAAGTAATATTTTGAACTCAGTTTTTATAGATACACTATATACAGCAAAATACCAAGAAATAGACAGATTTACCGTCTACTTTTTGAAATAAAAATAAAAATGCAACATGCATGATTCGTATTTTCAGCAGTAAATCACCCAATTTAGCCATAACGTTGTTTTAATTTTAAAAATTGAAGAATGTGCATAAATATTGCAACATATTTCATGTTAAACATAGCTTATATGCTATATTAAATCAAATAACGTTAGAAAAGAAATAAAACGTGTCACAAAAAATGCTTTGTCGGCAGGATTCGAACCTGCGCGGGAAGATCCCAAAAAATCTTAGTCTATCGCCTTAACCACTCGGCCACGACAACTAAACATTTGAACTTGCTTAAATTAGATATCCAAAAGTAAACAGGTTAAAAGGCTCTTCAATCTTAGAAGAAATCGCGGGAAATCATTACAGTGGCGCTACCTTAATACGACTAGTGACTATGAATAACAACTATGGTAGTTTAACATATATAACGAGGTGGGCGTTTTGTTGCTATGTAATTGAAATGATGTTTACGTAACAGATGTGTTCATGAAATATCAATATGTAATGCATCTTATCTTTTTTCATAAGGAAATAATGCAACAGGAAATGTAACCGATATTCATCCTTAATCGTGACAGTCTGTTATTGGTCTAGAAAACTAAAGTATGAATTGCGTTCATACGAGTATCGAGTAACAATATTGGTTTCAGATGACCGCAATTGAAATGTAAATATAACAGATACACACATCTTGAATGGTTTTATTGTAAGCATNAATGTGCATAAATATTGCAACATATTTCATGTTAAACATAGCTTATATGCCATATTAAATCAAATAACGTTAGAAAAGAAATAAAACGCGTCACAAAAAAATGCGTTGTCGGCAGGATTCGAACCTGCGCGGGAAGATCCCAAAAGAATTCTAGTCTATCGCCTTAACCACTCGGCCACAACAACTTAACATGTGTACTTGCTTAAATTAGATATCCATAAGTAAACAGGTAAAAAGGCTCTTCAATCTTAGAAGAAATCGCGGGAAATCATTACAGTGGCGCTACCTTAATACGACTAGTGACAATGAATAACAACTATGGTAGTTTAACATATATAACTCAGTATGCGTTTTGTTGTTTTATAATTGAAATGATGTTTACGTAACAGATGTGTTCATGAACTATCAATACGTAATGCATCTCATCTTTTTCATAAGGAAATAATGTTACAGGAAATGTAACCGATATTCATCCTTAAGCGTGACAGTCTGTTATTGGTCTAGAAAACTAAAGTATGAATTGCGTTCATACGAGTATCGAGTAACAATATTGGTTTCAGATGACCGCAATTGAAATGTTAATATTACAGATACACACATCTTGAATGGTTTTATTGTTAGCATTTCCATATAACCTTTAACAGAAAATGACATCAATGAGATGTAATGATCTAATTGAAAAACGACAACAAAAGTACAATATAAACGGAATATTTCTGTTAGAATTAATCAATCATAAAATGTCAATTCCAGACTCTTAATACACGAAGAATCTGAATGCATTATTACATTTCATTAAACGGAAATATTTACCGCAGAAGAAAAAAAGAAAATGTCGCTTATGTAATCTTCAATATTCATTGTTTGAGTTTCAAAGTTGTTTTCAGCTGAGAGCAATATACAAACGTTTTGAAGTCCTCATTAACACAATACTCACACTAAATTGAGAAAATATTTAAGTTTGAGAATCAAAAAGAAATATTAGTCAAGTCTTATATAATAAATTAATGTGGTCGCGGGGCCTGGTTAACATTCGCAGTTATTATTCACTCACTCACCGCATAACATGACATAACTATATAATGCTGACTACGATGCAATGGGTATATCTTTAAAAAGACTTCTTCACAATTTGGCAAAATGACAATATTATAAAAAATTGATTCAAAAAACAATGTATGAAGGATATTTAAAAAAGAAAAAGAAAAATAACACGCCTAGCTAGATAAATGAGAAAAAATGTATATGTTCGTTTGTTGATAATCATCGATCGAAATCTTGAAAAGTATAAAGCGTTTGTAACGCTTTTTATCGATGATTAAGTATAATTTGTATTACATACATTGGGGTTTTACAACAAAAATATTAAAATTTCTGCGTGGTGTAGTGGTAATGACTGCGCTTTTGCTTCTAAAGGTCTGAGCCTCAATCCCCAGGGCAAAAACATTTGTGTATTCTATTGGTTACTTGGTTATTATAGTTATTTAAAACTTTTCCAAATATTAGAGTTTTGTAAATAAATCAATTGACTTATATTTTTCAATAATACGAAATCTGTGGACAAGTCCATTTAAATCATCGACGCTAGCACCTATATCAGGAGAGCAACTTTTTTTTCTTATCCGCTACTTTTGTATGATAACACCACCTAAAAACATACAATGATCAACACGGGGATCACCGCCTTAGAACGGTCCTATTCTATTAAGCTGAAATATTTAGAATTTATTTCCTAATTATGTTTCATAGTTTCCGTATGTAAGATATTAACTTACATCACAAATAAACTAGGGTTGAGGAGCTTCTATTTTCATATCAATCAATATGAACTGGAAGCGTTATGTTAACAGCCAATAAATGAATACACTCATTTCTACGTATATATTGTCATTATACTGGATATAAATAAAGCTTTCAGCCGTAGCTACTGCAACACCATCAATTTGGAAGCAATTTAGTACACCAATAAGCACTAAGGGAGCAAGTGTGAAATCGATGGGTTCAAATTTATTACTAGGCTTAAAGCGATTTTAGACAAACATAACATGTCATAAAACATAATATTTAAAGAAACATTGTGTTTCATTAAGTACGATACACACCAAAATAGTAGATTATATTAACCTGAGCCAGTTTTTGTTTTGTATTAACAAGTTTATAAATATTGGGACAAAGTTTATACTAACACAGACAATTTTAATAATTTTAAGACCGTTTTATTCGTTTCTGTCATATATATAATTCAACATACATAATGATATAGAGGACATTTGTTGGAAATAGTGGAATATCGATTTTAATATTTACGAGTGATCATAGAAAATATATTTTATTTTATGGTTACAAATGATTATTTTTGTATTTTTGCTGAAATAATGACGTAGTAACGTCATGAAAACGACGTCATTTCATAGTATAACAGTGAAAAATATCGATAATTGTCACTGTTATTTTTCATTGTTTGAAACAGTGTATAATCAGTATTAATGCACTGATATTTCTCTGTAAACCACCGGGAAGGTATAACATAAACCGTTCTCTTAGCATACCGTTTTAACATTGTTTCCAAATCCGACAATTCTCGCAATGAACAAAAGTAAAACAGAATTTGTCGACCTAAGCATTTCAAAGTACGAGACGTTTTGGTTTTCAAATTCTTTATTTAGTCTGGACATGACACTGTTACTGTTTATGCTATGCTTTCCGGTAGTTTATAGAGAAATATCAGTGCACTAAAACTGTAAATTCACTGTTTTAAACAATAAACATTAACAGTGAAAATTTTAGATTATTTGTATTGTTTAACCTGAACTGTTGTATGATTAAATAAAAAAATTATATCATTTTTAAGCATAAAATAAAAAGAAAATGTGTTGGATTCTATGGAATATTGATTTTAATTCACTCGTGATCATAGACTAAATATATTAAACAATCCAACAAATATACTCTATATCACTTTATTGCTGATAAGCCTAATAGGAAACATTGCACATATGACATTAACTACACTTGAAATTAAACATTATAAAAGTAATTATATATCACCAACACATGGAATGCCTTTACGTGTATAAAGACGAGTGGATATACTGTAATTCAAAACGTGTCTATATAACATGTAAAGTCGTTTTAAAACGTCAAAACCTTTATAACGGACACATATGCATTACCATATGATTTTAATTCCCAACATTAAGAGATATGTATGTTTATTTATTTCGTACCAACTGTTCTGAAGCGTAAATATATCGTAGTTACATTATGTGTTCAACTATTATAAACATGTTATAACATATATATTTATNTGATCATCATGGCAAAATAATTTTGACTTACTGGTAAATGTAGTCTTAATGTTCCGGACCTACCTCTTACGGACGCCTTTAGAACAAACCAGGTAAACAAATAACCAAACGTCATCTATGCTATTACCTGAATCTATTTCCAAAGTATCATAAGACGTGTCCGAAACACAGCACTGAAACATATATAGCACCAATAGCAATATTGCTGTTGATTTCCGCATCATTTCCTTAACGTAGTTAGCCTCTTGCTAGTAACTATCCATCACAAAATGTTTTATGTTATTCCTCTCTCCTGAAAGAACGATTTTTCTGCAAAAATTTGACACAATTCCAACTATTAGAAATCTGAGTTTCCAATACGCCAGAATAGCGAGACAGAAGGAATAATCTGAACAGAATCACGGTGTATTTCATTCCCTTCCTTCGTAGCTTCTGCGATCGATTACATGTTAATCGTGAATGATAACGAACGAATTGAATAGTCTTACTAGAGATAACATGCTGACAGTCTCTACTGTGTGGTTTATTGTCCGATAATATGAATTGAACCGTTTTGATATAAGGTGCGACCCGCTACCCGCTCCTCCTGTATCTACGTATTGGTAAGCGACTCATTAGCACATTCCTGTTACAAGTAAGGCAAATACACGTCATGTCGATATGATATTTAAGGAGTTGAGGAGTGCACACTTATAAAACAATAACAAAAACAAAACACAAACAACAACCATTGAATCATGTTGCGTCGATTTGGTTACTCCTTTAACATCTCAAGACAAACCTAAATTGAATACAAATCATTATCTCCAACCCGTCACCACAAATGAAGGATCGAACTGTGCGCTTGTCAATAATTAAAATCAACTTCGCCCATTGATTGGATTGATTAAGAAGAACGTGCATATGCGAGATAAATACTGTATTTAGCAGAGCGTTTAATAAAGGTGGTTACACGAAGAATGTGCAGACATTGTAGTGTGTGATTTTCCGACAAGCAAATATAAATAGGCTCTACACGTACAACACTGTGTAATTAATTAATAATAATTTATACCTTTCAGCAGGACAACATTCATAAAGAACGTTTGGTTTACGTTTTGTCTTAAAACGGTTTACATGTACGACAAACCTCATATGATTCGGAGATGATTTCCACCGAGTGTCTTTTAAATAAAACTTTAGCAAATACAATTTTGTAATTAAATATCCTATGAAATAAATTCAAAACTGTTGAATATTTAGTGCAAACATACTTGATTTAAAACAAACATCGACATGTTACAATAATACAGATTGTTTCTGTCAAACGTAAACGATTGATAGTTACGTAATTTTTCATAAAGTGAATAGTTAGTTGGACGCTGAACTACAAGGACTTGTGTGGGCATTGGAGAAACAATTAGTTTTACGGCCATTCTCCCCCTTTCCCTTATTATATTGAGAATTAGAACATGTTGTGTGAACTTATAACTCTAAAACATTCATAGGAAAAGTGTGAGAAGATAAACTGAACATTTGATTGTTTAAACGGCGAACATTTCCAAATAAATAAACAAAAACACGAGGTTTACGAATCAATAATGGTTGATTCTGGATTCAAAAATAAGAATGTGAATAGAATATAGTCATTCAATTTTATATCAATATATGGATTGCAGGTGTTGGGGATGTAAGTGAATCATGTCGCATCACTTTCGGACGATAACACACGTGGGATGATACGCCTATAACGTAAATCATTATACACAGAACAATCTTTACGCTTTCCTGATATATTTTGCCTCACTAGGCTTTTTCAAAGAGTGTTTCTAGAAACTATGTTTTCCTCATGACACTTTACAGAAAATTTATTGAGGCGAAATATATCAGGAATGAGTTAAGATTTGTCTGTGTCTATTAACTATTATCGCAACTGGATATGAAATTGAGTACATACTTATTGCCTCTGTTACTTTGTTGTTTGGGAACGCCCAGATGCAAAGAGAAGACCAGGCGTTTTATAGAACTGTTATTTGTTTGCGAGAAAGACAGGTGATCGATTATCCGTTCGTATTCCTGTCTAGACGACTACTTTTAGGGAACGCATGACGCAATGCATGGTCTGAAAATAGCCGAATAGTTCTATATCCAACAACGTATGCCATATGAGAAACATGACTGATCAATGATAATTTGTTTTGTTTGCCATTTCACAAGTCTTCATGTGCGTACGTATATTTATGGAAAAGCCTATCGCTAGCACGAAAATATACTTGTAGAAATACCTGGGCTCGTTTTCTTTATCTTATTCTGAGAATTAAATAAAGATACAGAATATTTTTTAAGCGGTAATATTTGTTTAATATAAAACAGTTCATTATGAAAAGGCATTGAGCATCTCTCACTGTACAAATCTTCATTTAAAACAATCGGAGTATCATCAAATAAGCAGCATTTGTAGCATTTTTATATTAAAACGCTGAACACATTTTTCTTTTGCACTATTCTTTACCCTTAAGTCTAAGAATTGGTTGGTGAATAAGGACCCAAACTTATAGCGATGAAAAATATGTTGTGTCACACCAAGGTTTATATAAGATTCAAGATTTCAAGATTTCAAGATTTCAAGATTTTATTTACAGCAAATGGCCCAATGTGGACATATTTTAGTACAAACAATATACTAACTACAGTGATAGACATATATACATGATTATAACAAACACGGGAAATTATGAGTAAGCGAGGTTGCACAACTTTTTAAATAATAATTACATAAGTAGTGTCAATAAATAATTTACAGCAGCAGATACATATTAGCCGTAATAATTAGTTAAAGAGGAGTACTCATAATTATCAATACAAATTGCATTATTTTTAACGTACATTTACTCTACAAACAAAACCTAAAGAGAGTAAAACAAGAACTCACACACAATACTGATTATACATCTAAAGCAAATAGTCGGCAGCATACATAGATAGACGACAAGCATAACATTTAAAAGGATTTATCATACTTATCACTACATAATGCATTATTTTAAACACATTTACTCTACAAACAAAACTAATAAGGCACGAAAACAAGAACTCGCACAAAAAATACTCATTATATAGGATTTCAGTCACATACAAAAATAAAAAAAAAAAAAAAAATAAAAAAACACACATTGACATTGTTAAGCTAGTTAATGGGTAAAAATACATCAAATGGGCGCATACATGTTCGTTGATCTAACTAAAAATGCGGCATGGACAAAAGCGCTTAGTTTTCTTAACACAGATTCACTATCGGAAGACATTAATTCTATAAATTTCTGCATATTTGGTCTGTTTCTGTAATATGCAGGTATATATTTACTTCTTAAATCTGTATATAAGTTGCATTCAATCACAAAATGTTATTCGTCTTCTAGACGATTACAAACTATACATGTCCTTTGCTCAACAGGTGTAGGGTTGGGCTTAGACCATCTGCCACTTTCTATTCTCAATCTATGAGAGGATACTCGTAACCTAGTAAGGCTAAATCTGTACTTTTTAATATTACATGAAACTAAATATGGTTGAAGTTGAAAGGATGCTATATTCCTATAAAAAAAAGAGCTCTGCTCGAGTTTACCAATCGACCGTTCCAATTTTGGATAAAAATATCTGTAAGTCGTTGTTTAATAGCTCCAAGAAATACAGTATCACTACCGACATCCTGGAAATACCAGGCATCGTAAAAACCAAGTGTGCTTAGCAAATCACGTAGTAGTGTACACCAACTTGTTTTATTAGGGTATCTTTCGCAGTCGCTCAATAATGTAAGGTAAACTTTTTTATTGAACTTATTACTATTAGTATGTAATATTTTAACCAAATATTTTATAATGTTATAATATCTACTTGTTTGACAGTTAAGACGCCCAAGTTCGCCGCATATAAAATCGTTTTGAGTAGTTCTTTTAACACCCAGCAGACATTTACAAAATTGCATGTGAATACGTTCTATAGCATCGCCCTTGACAAAACCCCAAACTTCACTTCCGTAATTAAGAATAGGTGATATAAGTTTATCAAACGAGTCAAATCTGTGTTTCACAGTAATATCGGTATATTTGTAAAGGTATTTGTTCATCTTAAAAATAGCCTTCAAGGATTGGCCAGCTAATGTGCTTTGTGCATCAGAGAACGAACCACCAGTCGTGAATACGACACCAAGGTAATTAAACTTAGTAACAATCTCAATTGCAATATCATTGTAGTGGAACGAAATATATAAATAAAAATACTATTTTCCTAATTAAAATAATTATTGTATATATCTTTCTCATGTTGGTGTATATCAGATTATTTCACGAAGTTTTAACTCTCAGTTTCGTTAAAAGTGAACAGCTGGAAATGCGTGTTTGTGTATTAAGTAATACGCTTTTCAGCGAAATTCAATTTGATATATCGTTTCAGTTACTTTACTATATGTCATATATTTTAAGTATGACGTTATGTGTTGCTTTTTTCTGTTGTCGTTTAATTATAACATACAACAAACTGATTCGCATAATTAAATTATTTTTTTTTGGGGGGGATTTTTAGCCGTTGTGAATGCTCCATACCACAAGTGTACCCAATCATGAAACCATTACCAATGTATAATGTGAAATGTTAATCATGCATTTTTGAAACATGAATATGTCTATTTATAGACAAATTTCACTCCTGAATACACATATTATATTAGCGTTTTAAAATTATATGTTTTATTTTCTTGATACTCGCCGATATCAGGGGAAATTCGACTGTACAACAAATATCGCTCCAACGTCTTCTTTGCCTTAAAGCACGGATTTCATTAAAAAAGAAGCACACCCAAACCAAACATACTGGAAAATAGCGTAGTGCATAATGTTTTAGACTTAAGAATCACAATTTTCGTGAAACTTTGGTTCAAATCCCAAAATAAATTGTGGATATTATTTTTCACGTGCGAAAAAAAGTCTGTTGTACGACGAATAACGTCGTCTTACCTTGCCAATCTCAGTAAATGGAACCTTGTCCAAATTTAAACAATAACAAGAAAGTAACAGACATCCATGATTTGAAATGAATGCAGCGTGATCCGACTATCATACAACATGTCAAAAAGCGATGAAAACAACGGTAATACTCACGGCAATCTAAACTGGGCTTGGCAAGTGCACAACCATCCGGAAAACATTGGAATGTCTTAACTATGGGTCAACCAAAACATTACTGAAGTACTGTTACAATGTTGTAAGCAAAGAATACTGGATATTTATACACAAACATGGCATAGCGAAGTGGCCAATTCCCCACGTCTCTCATCGTATTGCCTATTAAAACACCACTTTACGCTCGAGTCATATTTAGATCAAGTAAATGAACCCAAATATAGGATCGCACTAAGTAAGTTTCGCTTATCCTCACATAATCTTAAACTAGAAAGAGGGCGGTATCATAATATCGAACGACCAAAATCGGAAGTGTACATTTTGCACCATGAACGCAATAGAAAATGAATACCATATCCTATTAGTATGTCCAATATATGCTCACATATGAAAAAATTAAAACCGCACTATTGCAGATGGCCAACAATTATTAAATTTGCAAAACTAATGTCCAGCGAAAGTTAAACTGAAATGAGTGATGCGAAATTTATTTACAGCATTTATTAGCTCTTTAGAATACAATTGCTTTTCAGCCAAATGCAAAATACAAAATACACAGGTGTAATGGCATGGCTTATAATAATTATGAAAATAAGGTAATAATTGAAGTTAACAAAGATCTTACTGATTCGTAACATAAGATGTATCACTTGTACATTGATACTGACTGTTGCCCATAACATACTTAGACAAATAATTGATTGTTATACATAAGTAGTATCACTTTAACATTGATATTGATTAGTAATCATATAATTCTAAGAAAAAAGGATACATAAATAAACTAGTTTGTTTCTAAATTGTTACGTTAACAATTCGCATTATAAATATATATTTTGACAGATTAATGATTTCTTTTTATATTGTGTGTTCTCATTGACATATCAAACTAATTTAATATTAGTCATCTTTGATAATATGACTTTAAATATGTTTTCCTGATATATTTGTATATTGGACATATTAATAAAAAATGGTTTTTACTTTCTATAACATAAAAATTACAGAAGTTACATTTTCTGTTACCCCGAGCAATATCGTGGTATCGACCTCGTTCTATTTCTTATCTATGTGATGATAAGCGAAATTGATTTAGAGCTATTTTAAATCGTATCGTTGTAATGATATTCCGATAGTGTTCTGTATTAAACGTATTCTTGATGCGGATGTATTTAGTCTTGATGAATTATTGATTTCACGGTACCAGTGTTGTTTGTAATGATCAAATATTCGTTGTTTGATTAGATTGTAAGTGTATGTTTGTTCAGAATTTGCTGTCAGGTTTTTCTTGTTCTATTCATATATAAGTTAAACCTAGCTGTTTGAGTATTGATTTGATTTTGATTAGCCCAAATAATTGTGTTGTATGTTATGTTTTAATCTGCGTCATTGTGCAGTAATGCACATGTTTTTATAGCACGAAAACATAAAGCAATATTTCGACCCCAAATGCATACCACACTTTATTTAATCATGTGGTTCATTAATACTTATGTACGTGTGCAAATAGATTATTTAAACTATAGTTTCATGTCATATTCAAAATTCAAATGTGTATAAATTGTTATTTAACATTCTACAACGACATTGTTGTCTAGCTTCAGATACACTAGAATTAATTTTCATATTCAAGGTATGAATGTTAATGCTTGTATTGTTTTGTAACGCAAAACTGTCTCAATGCATAAATGCTCCATACCACAAATAACCACAAGAATGCAACAGCTAGCTGTGCAGAAAGTCACATATGGGAATATGTGTATTGCTACTCATGCAGTATTTAACAGAAAATTATTAAAATGAGTCTTATTCATAGACAAACTTATACTACTTAATACAAAACTTGCATATGCATATATGAATATTACATATGTATGTTACAAGTTGTTATGTCATTGACCTGGTACTCACTAATCTCTTGATATATTCGACTCAATATTAATATTGTTTCAATGTTGTCTTTGTTTAAAGCATGGATTCCCTATTACGCCTAAAATAAGCAACTAAAAATACGCAAAATAGCTCGCTGGATACTCTTCATGACTTTGAATCACAATATCAGTTAATTCAAATCCACCAACAACTTTTTGTATCATGTTTATTCACTTAATATTTAAAAATGTTTATTTGTATTTGTTTTCCATTGTACAATTTTAACTGAAATTACTTTACGTTTTTAAAAAGCAAAGAAAACGAATCGGCTTTAATCGAATTATCGGTGCATCTGCTTTCTGGATCAGAATCGACATTCAGTTTAGGTTCATAGTTTGTTAGGCGAAGAACTCATTTCAGTTAATATTGATATGTTTCCAATCTCCTATATTAAAGAAATGTTATGGAAATGCCTGTTCTGGTATTCGAACCAAAACAGCAAATATGCCAACTCTGCAAACTAACCACCGCACTTCCGTTTCATCATGTGTCCGAGAACGGATTTAATATAAATATTCGTGTTCTAATGCACTTGATGCTTGAATATATTAATTTATATTTGTAATGGCTATCTGGTCAATAAAATAAAATATCATATTTGCACGTACACAAAGACAGACAAATAGTCAGGTCTACCGACTTGTTTCTTGTCATAAAAATCGCCCGAGTTCAAGTCGGAATAAATACATTGTGGATATCTTGGCTGCTTTCCCCGATTGCAACTAGTGCCAAAATTATCATCGACAGTCGCAAGATAGCCACGGTCTCCAGCGCAACTGTCGCTGACGTTGTAGCTGACGTTGATAAAAAATCGTAGACGGGGGTGTTCATTTAAGGAAAACGCGTTGTATGTCCCAGCCGCAGTGAGGTTCGACCAACTAGATGCCAATACTTGTTTAATCGAGGACAAGTCCAGCATTGAAGATCCGCGTCCGTTAAAAACAATGAACGCCGCCTCTCAAATGTCTTTATAAAGAGCCAACTTTACGTATTTGATTTGAATATTCGACCAGCTGCTAATACCTGGATCTCTATAGTGGCTGGACAATGATCGAGCCATGTTAACTGGCTTTACATTAGACGTACCATCCCCTGCAAAGGATAAAAACTGATGAGGAACCAATGGTACCAAATCGATGGATAACTATGTTTTTGGGCCTACTATAAACCACTATGCTTTTTTCTTGTAAAGCAATAAACTAAAATTGCAAAATATATACAATATATATAACTACATACGTTGCATGTTTTGTTTAATTCAGTATTAATGTTTAATGTTCAAACTGCATATAACATAGATAAAAAAAGAGTGTTATAATTGGGTCTTTGCAGCCTCACAAATTAATGGAATCTTAATATCGTATATGTGTACATCTGGGGTTAGTGTACCAATCTAAATAACATGTATGAGCGTTACAGTACCATTGGCACAAGCTTTGTATGTTTTCATACCAATTCCTGATGTTGACCATCTTCCAGCCATTGGATTCCAACTGGGACACCGTCAGGGGCTTTTCATGATAAAAGTCTGGACTGGAAATATAGTTAATTATTATTTAATATATTTCTTCCAAACGTTTGTATTAATTTCCTAAGGTCATTTTATGTCGTTTAGTTTTTCACTAAGGCATGTGGTAATGTCATTAGGTTTTATTATGTTGATTTGTTTTTTCACCAAGGCGTGTGGAGTTAAATATGTAAAGATTATGGTAAATGTGTTTATATGTTTTGAAACTGGACTGTTTAAATTAAAGCAAATTAAACATAAAGTTGAAGGTATAATTAGTTTTGTAATTATATTTCTATCCTAAATGTAAAAAGTTCTTTTGTTTTGAGGATCAATTATATGTTTTTCCACGAAAGTATATACATGTACAGAGGTTCGAAAAAACAACTCATTGACAACACATAATATGTCATAATCAGTTGTTAAGAATACACTTCGATAAATTAATAATCTGTTGTCATAAATCATAGGGTTTTTATGCTTGTATAACTGTTTTCAGCAATGATGAGTAATATTAATTTCACTGAAAATACATTTTAACTAATATAGAACTGATTGTGATTAAATAACGTATACAAAATGATAACCTTGACTCACACATATGCAAATAAATTCTAAGATATCGATAATTGAACGAGAAATAGCGTCTTATTATACACTGTAAAACATAAGCACTTCAGAACATTTAATCAAACGCAATTATGTCGAATACTAAGTTTTTGGTAACATTATAACACAATAACTATGCCGCATGACAAACAAAAATATTACTTACATATATCCAAGAAGAGGGGAAAACCCAGATTGTTGCTGCCTGATGTTCTTCAGATCGTTGCCATCAACTTTGTCTATCAGTTTGGTTAATGATTGTGGACTTGGACATAACGGTTCGGGATGCCGAGAAGCCAGTAAATTTACTTTTAATAAAATGATAACACATAAGTAGAGCAAAGCCCTCATGGTGAAGGCACACGAAGCATTAAGAGCGCTGCACACTATTCATAAAATGACAACATGTAAGTGAAAAGTGAATATATAATTGAACCAAAACATTTATTTATACCACAGACAAGCTGCCGACGAACATCGAAAAGACACTGTTCGTGGCATATTGAATATGATCTGGCACGTGTGAATTAAATGAATTATTTATTAATTTGTTAATTGTTTAATGTGAACAACGCTTAAATCAATTTAATGCATTGACTAAAAGATGCACGGCTTAAGTGATGTTTCCTCACGTTTGTTATTGACAGTGTACTGTATGCGCCAAATGAAATTTGAATTTTTATCGTGAGCTGTGTGTTTGGCTACCTCGTTCACTTGCAAGATAGTGTTAATATGCTTTTGAGTTTGCGCATGTGCAAAAGCAAATCTCAGGGAATATATTTTTTTTATTCAAACAAACATTATTGATTTTTTAACAGTTAGTGTTCAAGCATTGTGAATTAATATAAAATGCTGGTCATGCTATATTGAAGTATGAAATAATATTAAAAAAAGAATGTAACTCTTAAATATTTTGAATTGTGTGTCAATTAATATATATTTTGTTAAAACTATACTTATATACAACTTTAAATAAGTGCCCCAAATCGGACACTATACCGACGAAGTCACTGTGACCTCTTTTTAGAAACACGGGTATGGTCCTTAAAACAAATTCTAAAATCCATTTGACCATTTCTACAGCATATTCTAATTCCGTCGATTAAATGCATTATGTGGATATCTAGTGTTTTTCGAGCGAACTTTACATGTCATAGCTAAATATTCCATCGGTAAGACATATGGTACAGCGTGAAACGATTAAATGATCTTGACTATTTGAAATACTGTTCCAACGAAGGATATACTTTTATCTCTTTTATCCAACATAATTCCCGTCTAGATACTATTTTCTGCCATGGAACTCAGTTCTGCTATATTTCCGATGTACTGTACCACTCATGTGGTATATATTTAACATGAACAACATAATGAGTACATGAAATTATTTAGTTACGGAATGTAGCATTTACACTGGCGACATCAGACAAAACAAATGCGTGGAAAACACCTACTCGTAAATGTTAACCATTCTTGGCGGGTACATATGTATAACTAAAAACGTATGTATAAATTGCTTTGCTTATCATATAATAAGTTTAATCAAATTACGATCGAATGTCCCTTGTCCTTTATCATTACTTGTGATTTCAACAAAAGACCACACACTTTATGCATAGGCAAAGTGTTTAAAAAAATAATTTACATTTATTCAACTATGTAAAAAATAAAACATTTTTTTGCCAACTTTGGCGTTTTTTATATCGGCTTCTTGCCCTTGTCATTCCTAGTATGCCTATTACTTGGTACATACTATACAAAATTCAAGCAACTTCTTTAATATTTACACAGTGCATTAAACGTCAACCTAGTGCTGTTACTGCTACTGTTACTGTTGGATTATTTCTTTAGATCTCTCTAAACAACACCAAGTACAGGTTCCACCCAGGAAACGGACTAGAAGGTGTTTCAATAATCATTCGACTCTTATTAATAGGTCTAAACCAACGACTGACTGCAACACCATTGTCACATAGTATGGTCCTTTTGGTCGAGAATGAAGGTGTGCCACTATAGAAAACGCGTAATCTTAGTAAAGAAATCATAATTGAAACTGTGACAAAATACAAAATATATTTTTACTACATATTTGACTATATCAGAATGAAACTAATTGATTCAATTCTCTTGTAAAGAAAGGGTTATGCATCATGATTTATCAAAATATTTCTCTATGATGTAAAACAAAAAGATAAATAAGGAGTTTATAAGTTATTAACCATCAAATTTGTGTTTGTAGAATATTAATATTCTGAAATGCGTAGAAGAATCTATGTGTATACGTGTGTATGTTTGTGCCACACAGTTGGTCTTATTTATGCTCTGAAATATGATTGCGTATTTAACCCATGTATGCCTAGCGTCTAGAAAAAAGGCCTTGGCAAACAGCGTAGACCCAGATGAGACACCGCATAATGCGGCGTCTCATCAGGGTCTGCGCTGTTTGCTTAAAGGAATTTCTGTGAGAGATATTCTAAATATAGAAATAAATATACTAGACATCCCTAATTTTGGAAATTAATTGATCCAATTTAGAAGGATGGGAGACTCCACTAGGCATAAATGGGTTAAAGTAATATCTCGACAAAATTGACCTGGTTATCGTGCACTCAATACGCACCAAGAACACTCTTGGTTGTTCTCTATATTTGGCGTGTTCTGAGAAAACTGGGCATAATGCGTGTGCGTAAAGTGTCGTCCCAGATTAGCCTGTGCAGTCCGCACAGGCTAATTAGGGACGACACTTTCCGCCAAAATTGGATTTTTGCTAAGAAGAGACTTCATTTAAACGAAAAATGTCATTAAAGCGGAAATTGTCATCCCTGATAAGCCTGTGCGGACTGCCAAGCTAATCTGGGATGACAATTTACGCACAAGAATTATGCCCAGTTTTCTCAGAGCATGACACATATTTGCATTCGGTTTTGTTCTTGCACGTTTTGCACGAGTTCAACGAAGCCATAACCGTACACTTACTGAGGAACGCTTAAATCGATTCAAATCTCTTCCTGTACGGTAATAAATATATTCATCGTATAGGCATTTTGATATAATCATGCATAAAGGACAGTGCTAGGATAATATTTGCGCGTTATACAAGACTCTGTTATAGCCCCCCCCCCTCCATTCAGTCGATTCATAAGCTCTAGATGTATTGAAGACCAAAGTATAAATGTACAAATAAGAATATCCAATCCGTCTGGTATCTCTTGGCTACTGACAGACAAAACTTGACGTATATTGTGTCCATTCTTACACGGTTTCGCTGTCTACAAGGACAAATAAATCGCGATTATTGTCTGGCAAAAACCGAGCAAATT
Organism: Dreissena rostriformis; assembly: GCA_007657795.1. Lineage (NCBI taxonomy): Eukaryota > Metazoa > Mollusca > Bivalvia > Myida > Dreissenidae > Dreissena > Dreissena rostriformis. The sequence continues at coordinate 71,502 of VMBQ01003277.1, forward strand.
TGCTTTTGAAGTTCTTCAAGTGGACGTATTTATGAGCTAATCCTTTGTTATTGGTTTCTTGATACGCCCTTGTGCACAAAGGCGAAGTATTGACGTTGGCGATAAGAACATCTATTTTTACACATGCGTTCGATGCAAAAAGACTTTCAAAGTAAGTAACACGTTATGGTTTGCGTTTATCTTAAACAATTAAACAACAAAACTTTATAAGGTGTTATATTTCTTTCACTTGTCAGGATTTGTTTTATTGACTACCAAAGTAAGCAAGAGCTTTTACATTCTTATAAACAGGTGAATGATAATAACAAATAGTTTATACATTTTACACATAGATACTTCCTTTATTCCCGTTATGTAAGGGAATCGTATCTTAGAAAATAAACACTTGAGCGAAAATCAATGTGATTCTGTACATTTTTTTTTTATTAAAATTATCTTTTATTAAAAACTCCTCATTGGGAAAGAGCTGATACAAATAACAAAATGTTCCTTTATTATATGGTCCATGGTATATATTAAGTCTATATACCTCGAATCAAAGCCTGATATACCACACGCGTATATTACACCGACAATCTTTAATTAACGCTCAACAGGATATTCTGACACGACAAACTGTTCTTTATGTATTGTTGTGTATTATACAGGTGTATTATGTGCTATGTGCTCTTTAGCATATTTCGCAAGTTCAATTATAACTTTAGCTTGTTGTTTCTCGTATTATCATGTTTAATACCATTTCATTAGGCGTATACTATGTTGGTAATGGTTTTCTAATACTGATATGAATAAAGGTCAATATNTTCTGTTGAAAGTTTGTGTCCTTTATTCAGATTGACATGGTTCCATTATGAAAGCAAACCGATTCGTCGTAAAGGGGTTAAACTGTTTTAACGCAAAGAGGTCAGATAATATAGGTACGCAAAGAGGTAAGAGAGTAAAGGTACTCAAAGAGGTCAGAGAGTACAGGTACGCAAAGAGGTTAGAGAGTACAAGTACGCAGAGGTCAGAGAGTACAGGTACGCAAAGAGGTAAGAGGGTATAGGTACGCAAAGAGGTTAGAGAGGACAGGTACGCAACGAGGTCAGAGGTCTTTTTAAAGATCACACGACCTATTTCAGTGAAGACTGTACTTTTAATTTCACAAAATAGAGACTAATAAAGAATGTGTTTCTTACAAAAGAAAATATAAATGATACTATGGAATTAACATAACAATAGACACAAACTTATTTGTAATGTAATGTATAGCAATTATGCTTTTTTTTAAATTAAATCCTCATTTAATAAGACGATTCCCTAAGTTTATGTGATAGAGTTATAGTTATGTTAAACAAGCTTACGTTTCAGAGGACGCATACTCGTGGTTTTCTATCAAGTTTAAAGAACATTCACCGATAAAAGAGAATAAACATACCGGAAGTATGGTATCAAATTACTGGTGTCCTTTAAAGTCATGATTGACAACAAACCTTCTTTCCTCCTCATTGATTTCTTTGTTCTTTTAGTAAAATACTCGGCGGATAGAGTTTACCAACGGTTTTACTAACCAATAAAACATGAATAAACACAAGTTGTATCATTATTGCTGATTTATAGGCAAATACAATGTATTTCGTTTGACTAACGTGTTTATAGTTTTATAAATATTTTATTAGACGAACGATTGGATTGTTTCATCAAAGCCAAATGTGGTTATCACTTCAAAATTAAATGGATATTGAAATGGATAAATATGACAGGCTAGTCTGATTTGTATTATATACAACATATTTAGAGCCGCGTCATGCGAAAATGGGTTAAATGCCATATACGACACTCATAGCTCTAGACCATTCGGGGCAACCGCGCAGTCTGGTCAGGAGCTCCGCTTTCCGCTATGAAGCCACGTAAAGTTTCGAAGTCTCTTTAGTGGACATGGTAGCTCCTGGCCTGATTACGCTAATGCGCAGGCTGGTCTGTAGCTACGCAGGTCGCATATTGCATAAAACCCATTTTCGCATGACGCAGCTCGTAGCATATAGTGTTTTTTTCAATACTAATACAACTAATTTGTGAATTATCGTTTTATCCGTTGAATAACGTATGGTTGTGTTTTTAATGTAGTACTCAAGATAAAACACAGACACGCACTTTGTAGATCGTTTGTTAATTTTGTTTTATTTCCTATGTTTATTGTAGTTTTGAAGCGTCATACATACATGTGATTTTGCGCGCACATTCGTGTTCAACGTAAGCTCACAGATATGTATTGTGTAAACTATAAATATTAATGAAAACAAGGTTATTGCGTCGTTGTGCACACGAAACTTTATATTAAATAATATGTATATGTGATTTATACTGTTTTAAACGTTGACAAGTCCCGAGGCAAACGATCTTAGGATCAATATTGAAGATGAGAACGACCCATTTATTGGAATTCATTTCGTTTTTATTTTTTCACCGGTTTCTGGAAGGAAACAATACCAAACAGGTATTAGTAACAACAAATGTAATAACTGAACATAAGGAAGGAAGTGAACAGTGCAAATATTTTATGTGCTCAACCACAAACCAAATTCAATATTTTCAGACTTACATACATATACGTTAATTAGCTTCAACGAAGATTAGATAATACTATACATAACAAAAGTAATATTTACTTTTTTTACTTAATGATTTAATCCTTTAATTAGAAAAAGTCATTAATTTTCAAAGTTTATGTACACACTTATATTAATGTATGCCAAAGTATGTCATGCCATACCATGTCGTTTGGTGTAGTGCCGTGGTGATATGAACATAATCATAAGGTACGATGCCATGCCATACCGTGCCTTGCCGTACCGTATCACAACATACCAAACCATAACAAACCATATCATACCGTACCGTACTGTGCCGTACTCTACCACGCCTTGCAGTACCGTACCATTCTAAATCATATCGTACCGTATATACAGGACCGTACAGTACCTCACAGAACCGCACAGTACCATTCCATACCATGACACGACTAACCAGTCCATACTGTACCATACGATACCAAACTCGAGGTTGATAAAATTAATTTATTTTATCAGCTTGGCAAGACTTTTCTCCATCATATGTGCATATCTGGATATGTGGACTGTATCAACAAGCTGCTTGTACATAAACCCGACCTGAACGCAGTTGATAAGGTATGTCGAACACATACTTATATAAATGTCATACAATTGATATTGAACACGAAAAAACGCAGTAAAATGTATATATATATTTATAATATGTATGTTATACTCGATCCACTAAGACAGATGTGCAGTTAAATGATTTTACTAAGCCTTAAGCACTCAAATATGCAAAAACAACTGATGTATTATCTTCTGATGAAAGTGCAGCCACCTAAATACTGCTTTTTACTGACTTTATTGCATATAAGCAATCAGAACATGATCTTGAACGGTCCAAGATTGTTTGCTCCACGATTCAAACCCGATTAGACATCATGATTTTTATATCGTAAATATACTTAATCTGCTTATACGAGCATCGTCAGTCATATAACCAAAACCGAATGTTCTGTTGCCGTACCATGAAGAGGAAATATTTACCGTACAAGACATAAGAAGTGTCGCTCATGTTATCTACAATTTATTTTTTTGAGTTTCAAAGTTGAGCTCAAATAAGATCAAATTCAGAATTTTGGCAGTTCCATTTACACCATACACAGCTGAGTCAAACTTTAAGTTCAAGAAACAAAAATAAGATAAAGTATAGTCTTCTTTTAGATTGTTAACGTGGTCGCGGGGTCTGGTTAACATTCGCTTGTATTATCCACTATTGCCGCATAAATTTATCATGCTGATGACTATGGCATATATTTAAAAATGTTTGTTCACAATTTGGCAAAATGACAATATTATGAATAAAATATTGTAATAGATTCAAAAAAGAATATATGAAGGATATTAAAACAAATAACACTCCTGAATAGATAAATTAAAAAAAAAATGTATATGTTCGTTTATTGATAATCATCAATCGAAATCGTAAAACTTATAACGCGTTTGTAACGCTTTTCATCGATGATTAAACGGAATGAGTATTACCTACATAGGGTTTTAACAACAATACATATTAAAAAGCCTACGAGGTGTAGTGGTAACGACTTCGCTTTTGCTTTAAAAGGTAGCATTATAAATATAAAGAAGTTAATCGCCCATCGTTTTAATATGTTCGTCCTATCATTGGCAAGTCTCAATCCCCAGGGCAAGCAACATACTATACCATAACATGTGTATACTTAAACGTTCATCGTTTTAATATGTACGTCCTACCATTGGCAAGTCTCAATCCCCAGGGCAAGCAACATACTTAACCATAACATTTGTATACTTAATCGTCCATCGTTTTAATATGTACGTCCTACCATTTGTATACCTTATCGTCCATCGTTTCAATATGTACGTGCTACCATTGGCAATTATGTCATTTACAAAATGCTCTACATGAAAAACAATGAGGAGGAGGTGGTTAATGCAAAAATCGACCCACAAGTAAAGCTTTTTTCTTCAATATTCTATTTTAAAGAATATTTTTTATTCTTAGCTTCACGTCTAAGATTTGTTTGGTGAGTGCGGGCATCGGACTTTATATTTTGTCTTGTGTCCAAAACTCATAGCTGAAATAACTAAAATGTATATCCTGATCCGTTTTCTTTAGTTGTATAGTTCTCTTATATATATATAAACATGTAAGATATGAACTTACATTACATATAAACTTGGGCTGTGAAGCTTCTATTGTCATATTAATCAATATGAACTGGAAGCGTTATGTTAACATCCAAGACGAAATGAATACACTCATTTCAACGTATATATTGTCATTATACTGGATATAAATAAAGCTGTCAGTGGCAGATACTGCAACTCAATCAATTAGGAAGCAATTCAGTACACCAATAAACACTAAGGGCGCAAGAATGAAATCGATATGTTCCAATTTGTTTCTAGACTTGAAGCGATTTCAGACAAACATAGCGTGTCATGAAACATATAAATTTAACAAAATTGTGTTTCATTAAGTACAATACACAACAAATTACTAGATTATATTAACCTGAGCCAGTTTTTGTTTTGTGTTAACAATTTTATAAATCTTGGGACAAAGTTTATACTTACAAAGAAAATTTAAATAAGGTTAAGACCGTTTCAGTCGTTTCTGTCAGATATTTAATTGAACATACATAATGATATAGAGAACATTTGTTGGAAATAGTGGAACATCGATTTTAATTCACGAGTGATCATAGAAAGTATTTTGTTTGTATGATCAAGAGTGAATTCAAATCGATATTTCACCAAATCCAAAAAAAAGTATTTTTATTTTATGCTTACAAATGATTAGTTTTGTATTTTCGCTGAAAAAATGACGTCCGTAACGTCATGAAAACGACGTCATGTCACAGTATTACAGTGAAAATTATCGATAATTGTCACTGTTAATTTTCATCGTTTGAAACAGTGAACTATCATTTTAATTCACTAATATTTGTCTATAAGCCACCTGCAAGGTATATAAAAAACTTTCTCTAAGCATTCCGTTTTAACATTGTTTCCAAAACCGACATTTCTCGCAATGACGGTTTCTTTGAACAAAAGTAAAAAAAGAATTCGTCGACCTAACCATTTCATAGTACGAGTAGTTTTAGTTTTTAAAATCTTTATTTAGTCTGGACATGATATTGTTACTGTTTATTTTATGGTTTCCGGTAGTTTATAGAGAAATGTCATTGAATTAAAACTGATTATACACTGTTTCAAACAATGAACATTAACAGTGAAAATGTTCGATTATTTGTACTGTTTTACCGGAACTATATTTATGTTTTAAATATAAAAATAATCATGTTTAAGCATAAAATAAAAAGAAAATTTGTTTGATTCGATGGAATATTGATTCAATTCACTCGTCATCAGAGACTATATATATTCCACAATCCCACAAATATCCTCTATATCACTTTATTGCTGATAAGCCTAATAGGAAACATCGCACAGATGACCTCGACTACACATGAAATTAAACATTGTAAAAGTAATTATATTACACCAATACATGTTATAATATGGAATGCATTTACGTGTATAAAGACGAGTGTTTAAACTGTAATTCAAAACTTGTCTATATACCATTTGAAGTCGTTTAAAAACTTAAATGACTTTTATCCGGACACATTAACATGACCATATGATTTTAATTCACAACGTTAAGTGTTATCTATGTTTGTTTATTTCGCACCAACTGTTCTGTCGGGTTAATATATCGTACTTTAAGTATATAGCTATTATAATCGTGTTATAATATAGATATATCATGTTAATTTATGTCTTTGATAATTATCAAATGTTTTTTTTTAGTTCTAAATCTATCTTTCTTAGTATAAGTATAGTCATTTTTATTACGTTATATGATTTGAAACGCCTTTAGAACAAACCAGGTAAACAATCAACCAAACGTCATCTATGCTATTACCTGAATCTATTTCCAAAGTATCATAAGACGTGTCCGAAGCACAGCACTGAAACATATATAGCACCAATAGCAATATTGCTGTTAATTTCCGCATCATTTCCTTAACGTGGTTAGCACCTTGCTAGTTACTATCCATAACAAAATGTTTGATGTTATTCCTCTCTCCTGAAAGAACGATTTTTCTGCAAATATTTGACACAATTCCAACTATTAGAAATCTCAGTTTCCAAAACGCAAGAATAGCGAGACAGAGGGAATAAGCGGAACAGAATTACGATGCATTTCATTCCCTTCCTTCGTAGCTTCTGCGATCGATTACATGTTAATCGTGAATTATAACGAACGAATTGAATATTCTTACTAGACATAACATGCTAACAGTCTATCCTTCATGGTATATTGTCCGATACTGTGAATTGAACCGTTTTGTTATAAGGTGCGGCCAGTACCCGCTCCTCCTGTATCTACGTATTGGTTAGCGACTCATTAGCACATTTCTGTTATTAGTAAGGCAAATACACGTCATGTCGATATGACATTTAAGAAGGTGAGGAGTGCACACTTATAAAACAATAACAAAAACCAAAAACAGACAACAACAATTAAACATTTTACGTCGATTTGGTTACTCCTTTAACATCTCAAGACAAACTCAAGACTAAATTGAATACAAAGCATTATCTCCAACCCGTCACCACAAATGCAGGATCGAACTGTGTACTTGTAAATAATTAAAATAAATTTCACCCATTGATTTGATTGCTTAAGTAGTACGTGCATATGCGAGATAAATACTGTATTTAGCAGAGCGTTTAATAAAGGTGGTTACACGAAGAATGTGCAGAAACTGTAGTGTGTGATTTTCAGACAAGCAAATACAAAAAGGCTCTACACGTACGACACTGTGTAATTAATTAAAAATAATTTATACCTTTGAGCAGGACAACATTCGTAAAGAACGTTTGGTTAACGTTTGGTCTAAAAACGGTTTACATGTACAACACACCTCATATAATTCGGAGATGATTCCCACCGAGTGTCTTTTAAATAAAACTAAAATCAAAAACAATTTTGTAATTTAAATATCATATGAAATTAATTCAAAACTGTTGAATATTTAGTGCAAACATACTTGATTTAAACCAAACATCGACATCTTACAATAATATAGTTTGTTTCTGTCAAATGTAAACGATTGATAGTTACGTAATATTTCATAATAGGAATGGTTGGTTGGTCGCTGTACTACAAATCCGAGGATCGCCGGTTCGATTAGCGGCCCGGACACATGACTTGTGCGGGCATTGGCTATACAATTATTTTTACGGCCATTCTCATCTCTTCCCTTATTCAATTGGCAATTATTACAGTTTGTGTTCACTTAGAACTCTAAAACATTTATACGAAAAGTGTGAGAAAATTTACTGAACATTTGATTGTTTAAACGGCGAAAAAATAAATAAAAATAAACAAAAACATGAGGTTTACGAATCAATAATGATTGATTCTGGATTCAAAAATAAGAATATGAATAGAAAATTTAATTTGATATCAATAAATGGATCGCAAGTGTTGGGGATGTATTTGAATCATGACACATAACACACATGGGATGATACGCCTATAACGTTTTCCTGATATATTTTGCCTCAATAGGCTTTTCAAAGAGCGTTTCTATAAACTATATTTTCCTCATGACACTTTACAGAAAATTTATTGAGGCGAAATATATCAGGAAGAATTAAGATTTGTCTGTGTCTATTTACTATTATACGAAATTGAGTACATACTTATTGCAACTGTTACTTTGTTGTTTTGGAGCGCCCAGATGCCACGAATTGGCCAGGCGTTTTATAGAACTGTTATTTCTTTGCAAAGAAGACAGGTGATCGATTACCAGTACGCATGCATGTCTAGACAATCACTTTTAGGGAACGCATGACGCAATGATTTGTCTGAAAATAGCCGAATCGTTCTATAACCAGCAATTCGTATGTCATATAAGAAGCATGATTGATCAATGATAATTTGTTTAGTTTGCAATATCACAAGTCTTTATGTGTGAACGTTCATATAAGGAAAAGCCTATCCCTGCCAAGAAGATATACGTGTTGATACATGGGCCCGATTTGCCAACCAATCTTTAAAGTTAAGTGTAAAAATAAAGAAAATGTTTTACATTGTAATATTTGTATAGTAATAGTATTATACAGTTTAATAAGAAAAAGGCATTTAACATCGCTCATTGTACAAATCTTCATTTAAAACAATTGAAATATGGCATTAGCTACATTTGTTGATCGTATATATTAAAACGCTGAACATATTCTACTTGCGTACAAGTCTATTCTTTATTCTTAAGCCTAAGAAAAAGTTAGTGAATACGCACCTTGACCTACAGCGGATATCAGGAGTTTTAACTTTTGAGAAATATGTTGTGTCACACCACAGTTTATATCAGTAAAATTACTACGTTTCTAATTAATAATGCTCGTATGTAGCTTTCTCATGTTGGTGTATATCAGATTTTTTCATTAAGTTTAACTCACGGTTTCATTTAAAGTAAACAACTGTAAATGTGTGTTTGTGTATTTATTAATAAGTTTTTCAGCGAAATTCAATTTGACCTATCGCTTCACTTACTTTACTAAAGGTCATATATTTTAAGTATGACTTTATTTGTTACGTTTTCTGTTGTCGTTGTTTATAACAAAAATAAACAAGTATCTATGTATAATGAGAAATATTACCATATATGGATTTTAATAATGCATTATTTTTAAAAAATGAATGTGTCTTAATTAAAGACACATTTCACTTCTGAATACACCTATAATATAAGCATGGTATAAGTATTTGTTGGATTTCATTGATCTGGAATTCACGGATTCCAGGAGGTATTCGACTGTACAACTAATATTGGTTCAACGGCTTTGTCTTAAAGCACGGATTCCTAAAAACGTTGAACAAAACAATTAAACGAAACGTTAAAAATAGCGTAGTGGATACTGTCTTAAACTTAAGATTCACAATTTCTGTAAAACTGTGGTTTAAATCTCAAAAGTATGTTTTGATATTATTGTGCACTTTTTATAGTTTTATTTTTGAATTGTGCCGTTGTTTTCCATGTTTAGATTTATTTTAACTTAACTTATCGTACGTTTTAAAAATTGTTTTCAATCGCAATACCGGCGCATCTGCTTTCTGTGTCATAATCGTTTTTTTTTTTATTAATCCATGTCAAGTCGGCATTTTAAGTACATTTGGATACGGATCCTTTATGGTGTGATCATGTTATCCGCACGAAGAAAAGTCTGATATGAAAAACGTCGTCGTCTTACGTCGCCAATCTCAGTAAATGCCAACTCGTCCAATTTCAAATAATAACAAGCAAGACGAATACACCAATATTTATGTATTTCCTTGCTGGGTAGTTTATTAAATATATTACATCGGGCCTTTGCAATCAGTTTGTTGAGACTACAAAATAGAGGATCTCTGATTGGACTGCCGGTCCGTAAACAAGACTTGTATGGGATTTAATAATAAAATTATTTCTGCGTCCTTTCTCTCTCTATTGCGTGGTTAATTGTCAGTAAGTGCACTAAGAACTTGTAAACAAGGTAACCCTAGAACACACAATTTTTTTTAGGAATAAACAAATCATTTGGTGTAGAGAACAATACCAGTGTGGTGCGTGATAGGATTGTAGAGTGTGGACACGCATTAAACTTGCCATAAATATATTTATTGCAAGTTGCAGGGATTTTTGTGAATCATGCCGAATCTCTTCCAGCAGAGGAAAAACGAGGGATGATGTTCGTGACTCGTAAATTATAAGTTACTTTATTGTTTTTGAACACCTGAAATCATAGACCTTACCAGAGGTTGAACTGTTATAAGTCAAGTGATTGATTACCCATATTACTTTCTAGACAACCACTGTTAGGGATAAGGCAAGGCAAGACGTGAATAGAGCCGAATCATGAGTGTGCCTAATTACATCACGACTGATCATTTGTTTAGTTTACATCATCTGTTATACGAATGTATGGACATATATGTAATGAAAAACGCGTTTGCAGCAGCCAGTTATATATAGGTTGTCTTACCATAAGCCCTTACAGTGACTTTATTTCATCCGGGATCGTTCGAGTAATGTGCTTCATGGTTCTTATATTCATTTTATGATTTATAGCGTCAAGCACTACGTATGTAATATAAAATGAATCGCTGGCCTGTGAAAGGTGAAAACAACTTAGACGATTTAAAGCAGCCCATTTTATTTCTCTGAAACAGCACCAGAACACGCTATGTATAATATGTTTAAACACTACATATATAAATATGCATGCTTAGTTTATACATATATGATATGCGTTTTTGAAACAAGAAATATTTTAATTTAAACTCCAAAATATATATGGAAATGACAATAATACCTATATCAACTTACTAGTTTTAGTATTTAGTTTTTGGTTTTACTACACTCAGTGTTTTACTGTAAATGTAGCAATACTTTATTATAACCAGTTTTATGTTTTATAAAAATGCCAGTCAAATGAATATCAATTCTAACAAGTTAATATCAAAAGTGTAAAAACAATATATCAAAAAGCATCAAAAGACCTACCTGAAACAGTACAAGAATACGCTCTGGAAAATTGACCAAGGGCGGTTTTTAAAATGTTTTAAGTAGTATGGGTGCATTTTGTGTAAGCACCCTCATTACAGAGCAGTTTTAATGTTGTAGGCATATAGAGAAATATGTGTTTGTTTCATGTTATCATTATAAGAAACATTTAATTGTTACATATTTTATTATTATTTACTTTCTTTTGGTTTAATTGGGTAATAATGATGTTAATAATAAAGATAAAAATAATGAAGTAAAATGTACTTATACACGAAGGAAAATGTTTTAATGACCATTTGTTAATGAGAATGCCTTTTCTTATAAAATGAGGCTACTTTAATTTTGATTTTGCTTTAACATTCCGAATAGATATCTCTACGTATAATAAATATGGTAGGAACACTTGCAAACACACATGGATAAATAAAACAGCTAAATAACAACAATAATCAATACATGTCAATAAAAAATTATTTAAAAGTAAAATATTACAATTAAAGCAAACACTTGCATTATTAATATTATTCATTTCGAAAAGCAAACCAGTTTATTACAGTTATGAAATAGAATATCTTGAATTTAAAAATCAATGAACAATGTGATATTTGTTTGAAAGCTAATACGTTTGTTCTTATTGCGTGGGTATTTAATGCTTATTTAGAATGTTATGTTTTTTTCGTACCTTAACAATACAATACAATTGTTATTAAATCAGGTCGGGTTGTGTTCCAACACATATAAGTATATAAGCAAAATAATATTTATATAAACAAAAGCTTCTTACAAATACATGTTTGACAATTTGCTACCTTACTGATCATATAAGCTGTTTACACACTTGGATAATAATAAGAACTATAGTGTTAAACTTGATTCATTCAAACAGAAAATATTATGCAATAAACATTTGATTTCAACATTATGTAGTTAACATCAGATTGTTAACTTGATGAAGCCACGTTAATGTCAAGTCAAGTCAAGTCAAGTAATATTTATTTATAAAGTCGGGTGTATACAACATTTTTAACACAAGCTCTGAAGAGCCTTTAAAGCCGACTTAAATGCCGACTAAATCATGATGCAATCAAACTGTATTTTAAATAACAACAACAACAACAGCATTTATTAGCTCATAAGCATACAATTGCTTTTTAGCAAAATACAAAATACAAAAGTGTAATGACATGGGTTATAATAATTATAAAAATTAGGTAATGGTAGAAGTTAACAAAGAGTTTACTGATTCATAACATAAGATGTGTCACTTGAACATTGATACTGACTGTTGCTCATAAAATACTGATACAAATACTTCACTGTTCTACATAAGTAGTACAAGTATCACTGATACATTGATATTGATTATAACTCATCAAATTCTGAACAAATAGTATACATTAATGAATAAGTCAGTCTACATAGTTTGGTATCATATATTTATCTTGAAAGATTAATGATTTATTTTTTATTTTGTGTTCTTATAAACATATCAAACTTATTTAATGTTGGCCATCTTTGATAATATGACTTTAAATACTGTTTTCTAATATCTTTGTGTATTGGACATATTAATAAGAAATGGTATTCACTTTCTACGACATTAAAATTACAAAAATAACATTTTCTTTTATCCCGAGCAATATTGTGGTATCGACCTCGTTCTATTTCGAATCTATGTGATGATTGCGGCGGAATCGATTTAGTGCTATTTTAAATCGTTTTCGTTGTAATGATATTCATATATTGTTCTGTATTAAACGTAATCTTGATGCGGGTGTATTTAGTCTTGATGAATTATTGATTTCACTGTACCAGTGCTGTCTATAATGATCAAATAATCGTTGTTTGATTAGATTGTAAGTTTATATTTGTTCAGATGTTTCTGCCAGGGTTTCTTGTTCAGTCCATGCATAAGTTAAACCTAGCTGTTCGAGTATTGATTTGTTTGGGTAAGCCCAATTTCTTTTGTTGTATGTTATGCTTTGTTCTGCGTCATTGAGTAGTAATGCATATGTTATTTTTATGAGAGTATATAAACATCTGATACCTATACACATAACACTATATACAACCAACAACATTGAACATTTTAATTTAGACGTCTTGAGCGTTATTTGTAGCATGAAAACATTAAGCAATATTTTTACACCAAATGCATATCTCAGTTTATATAATATTGTGTTTAATTGATACATTTGTACGCGTGTAAATATATTTATTTAAACTATATTTTGATGAAATATTCATAATTGTTTGTAAATTGCATATACCTTTCACAACGACATGTGTATCTCGCGTCAGTTACGATGCAATTAAACATCATATTCAAGGTACGGTTTGTTTTGAGGATATAACACATTTATTGTTTTATTGTTAGTCATGCAGTATTTTAATCGCAGAAAATTATTTAAATGTTTCATATTCAAAGACAAAGTTATACTTCTGAATACGAAACTTATATATGCATATTACATAGTTATGTTACATGTTTGTATGCCATTGATCTGATACTCAATAATCTCCGGATATATTCGACTTAATATTAATATTGGTTCAACATTGTCTTTGTCAAAAGCATGAGTGATTACGTATACAGCCTAAAATAAGCAACTAAAAAGTACCCAAAATAGCGCGGTTGATACTGTTCATGACTTTGAATCACAATATCAGTTGTTACAAATCCACCAACAACTATTTTTATCATGTTTGTTTACTTCATATTTAATAATTTTTGTATTTTCCTTTGTTTTCTATATTACAGTTTTAACTGAACTTATTTTACGTTCTTAAAAAGCAAACACAACGAATCGGCTTTAATCGCAGTATCGGTACATCTGCTTTCTGTGTCAGAATTTACGTTAAGTTCAAGTTTATAGTTTGTTAGGCATATGACACATGTCCGTTAATCTTGATTTTCTTCCAATATTCTATATTGGAGCTATGTTATTTTAATGCATGTTCTGGGATTCGAACCGAATATTTGTAAATCAGATTAACCAACTCTGCAAACTAACCACCGCACATCCGTTTCATCATGTACCCGAGAAAGGATTTAATATAAATATTCGTGTTCGAATGCACTTGATTCTTGAATAGATTCATATATATAAGTAATGACTATCTGGTCAATAAAAAAACTATATTTTACACGTACACAAAGACACACAAATAGTCAGCTCTACCGAATTGTTTCCTGTCATAAAAATCGTCCGAGTTCAAGTCTGAGTACATAAATTGTGGATATCTTGGTTGCTTTTCCCAATTGCAACTAGGGCTAACACCTTCGATAACGGCAAGATAGCCACGGTCTCCAGCGCAACTGTCACTGACGTTGTAGCTGACGTTGATAAAAAATCGTAAACGGGGGTGTTCATTTGAGGAAAACACGTTGTATGTCCCAGCCGCAGTGAGGTTCGACCAACTAGATGTAAATACTCGTTTATTCGAGAACCAGTCGAGCATTGTAGATCCACTTCCGTTAAAAACAATGAACGCCACCTCTCTGGTGTCTTTATAGAGAGCCAACTTTACGTATTTGACTTGAATATTCGACCAGCTGTTAATACCGGGGTCTCTATAGTGGCTGGACAATGATCGAGCCATGTGAACTGGCTTTACATTGGACGTACCATCGCCTGCAAATGATGAAAACTAATGAAGCACCAATCGTACCAAAGTGATGGATAACTATGTTTGGGGCCTACTATAAACCACTTAATTCTTTCCTTGCAAAGCAATACACGAAAATTGCAAAATATTACACTTTTAATTGATGTTCGTCGTGCTGTAACTACATACATTGCATGTTTTGTATGATTCAGTATTAATGTTTAATGTTCAAACTGCATGTATCATAGTTAAAAGAGTGTTATAATTGGGCCTTTGCAGCCTCACAAATTATCGGAATCATAACATCGTATACGTGTACATCTGGAATAAGTGTACCAATCGTAATATCATGTATGAGCGTTACAGTACCATTGGCCCAAGCTTCGTATGCTTTCTGACCAATTCCTGATGTTGCTCGAAATACCATCTTCCAGCCATTGGATTCCAACTGGGACACAGTAAGGGGCTTTTCATGATAAAAGTCTGGACTGAAAATATAGTTAATTATTATTTAATGTATTTCTTTCATATGTTGGCATTAATTTCCTAGAGTTGTTTTATGATGGTTTGTGTTAAAACCAAGGCATGTGGACTTACATTTGTAGAGATTATGGTAAATGTGTTCATATGTTTTGAAACTGGACTGTTTAAATAAAAGCAAATTAAATATAAAATTGAAGGTATAATTAGTTTTGTAATTTTATTTCGATCCTAAATGTTACACATACTTTTGTTTTGAGGATCTTTTTTTTCCACGAAAGTATATACATGTATTCAGGTTCGAAAAACAAAACATTGACACCACATAATATGTCATACATAGTCAGGTATTAAGAATACACTTCGATATATAAATAACCTGGTGTCATAACTTATAAGTTAGTTTCATACTTGTATAACTGTTTTCAATAATGATAAGTAAAGTTAATTTCACTGAAAATACATATTAACTAATATACAACTGAATGTGATGAAATAACGTATAACAATTATAACCTTGACTCACACATATGCAAATAAATTTTAAGATATCAAGAATTGAACGAGAAATAGCGTCTTAGTATACACTATAAAAAACATTAGCACATTAGGTCAATAAAGCAAACGCAATAATGTCGAATACTGAGTTTTTGGTAACATTATAACACAATAACTATGGCGCATGAAAAACAAACATATTACTTACATATCTCCAAGAAGAGGTAAAAACCCAGATTGTTGCTTTCTGATGTTCTTCAGATCGTTTGTGTTTTGTTTCAGCTCCGTTTCTATGCCATCAACTTTGTCCATCAGTTTGGTTAACGATTGTTGACTTGGACATAACGGTTCGGGATGCCGAGAAGCCAGAAATTTTATTTTAAATACAAAGACAACACATAAGTAGAGTAAATCCCTCATGGTGAAGCCACACTAAGCATCAAAAGCGCTGCACTCTATTCATAAAATGACAACATGTAAGTGAAAAGTGAATATATAATTGAACCAAAACATTGATTTATACCACAGACAAGCTGCCGACGAACATCGAAAAGACACTGTTCGTGGCATATTGAATATGTGCTGGCACGTGTGAATTAAATTAATTATTTATAAATTTGTTAATTGTTTAATGTAAACAACGCTTAAATCAATTTAATGCATTGACTAAAAGATGCACGGCTTAAGTGATGCTTCCTCACGTTTGTTATTGACTGTGTACTGTATGCACCAAATGAAATTTGAATTTTTATCGTGAGCTGTGTGTTTGGCTACCTCGTTCACTTGCAAGATAGTGTTTATATGCTTTTGAGTTTGCGTATGTACAAAAACAAATCTCAGTAAATATATTTTTTTTATTCAAACAAACATTATTGTTT
>VMBQ01003277.1:88239-107160 GCA_007657795.1 Dreissena rostriformis
TATGGTCCTTTTGGTCGAGAATGAAGGTGTGCCACTATAGAAAACGCGTAATCTTAGTAAAGAAATCATCATTGAAACTGTGACAAAATACAAAATATATTTTTACTACATATTTGACTTTATCAGAATGAAACTAATTGATTCAATTCTCTTGTAAAGAAAGGGTTATGCATCATGATTTATCAAAATATTT
Organism: Dreissena rostriformis; assembly: GCA_007657795.1. Classification (NCBI taxonomy): domain Eukaryota; kingdom Metazoa; phylum Mollusca; class Bivalvia; order Myida; family Dreissenidae; genus Dreissena; species Dreissena rostriformis. The sequence continues at coordinate 88,433 of VMBQ01003277.1, forward strand.
CTATATGATGTAAAACAAAAAGATAAATAAGGAGTTTATAAGTTATTAACCATCAAATTTTTGTTTGTAGAATATTAATATTCTGAAATGCGTAAAAGAATCTATGTGTATACGTGTGTATGTTTGTGCCACACGTTGGTCTTATTTATGCTCTGAAATATGATTGCGTATTTAACCCATGTATGCCTAGCGTCTAGAAAAAAAGGCCTTGGCAAACAGCGTAGACCCAGATGAGACACCGCATAATGCGGCGTCTCATCAGGGTCTGCGCTGTTTGCTTAAAGGAATTTCTGTGAGAGATATTCTAAATATAGAAATAAATATACTAGACATCCCTAATTTTGGAAATTAATTGATCCAATTTAGAAGGATGGGAGACTCCACTAGGCATAAATGGGTTAAAGTAATATCTCGACAAAATTGACCTGGTTATCGTGCACTCAATACGCACCAAGAACACTCTTGGTTGTTCTCTATATTTGGCGTGTTCTGAGAAAACTGGGCATAATGCGTGTGCGTAAAGTGTCGTCCCAGATTAGCCTGTGCAGTCCGCACAGGCTAATTAGGGACGACACTTTCCGCCAAAATTGGATTTTTGCTAAGAAGAGACTTCATTTAAACGAAAAATGTCATTAAAGCGGAAATTGTCATCCCTGATTAGCCTGTGCGGACTGCACAGGCTAATCTGGGATGACAATTTACGCACAAGATTTATGCCCAGTTTTCTCAGAACATGACACATATTTGCATTCGGTTTTGTTCTTGCACGTTTTGCACGAGTTCAACGAGGCCATAACCGTACACTTACTGAGGAACGCTTAAATCGATTCAAATCTCTTCCTGTACGGTAATAAATATATTCATCGTATAGGCATTTTGATATAATCATGCATAAAGGACAGTGCTAGGATAATATTTGCGCGTTATACAAGACTCTGTTATAGCCCCCCCCCCTCCATTCAGTCGATTCATAAGCTCTAGATGTATTGAAGACCAAAGTATAAATGTACAAATAAGAATATCCAATCCGACTGGTATCTCTTGGCTACTGACAGACAAAACTTGACGTATATTGTGTCCATTCTTACACGGTTTCGCTGTCTACAAGGACAAATAAATCGCGATTATTGTCTGGCAAAAACCGAGCAAATTTGCTTTTGAAGTTCTTCAAGTGGACGTATTTATGAGCTAATCCTTTGTTATTGGTTTCTTGATACGCCCCTGTGCACAAAGGCGAAGTATTGACGTTGGCGATAAGAACATCTATTTTTACACATGCGTTCGATGCAAAAAGACTTTCAAAGTAAGTAACACGTTATGGTTTGCGTTTATCTTAAACAATTAAACAACAAAACTTTATAAGGTGTTATATTTCTTTCACTTGTCAGGATTTGTTTTATTGACTACCAAAGTAAGCAAGAGCTTTTACATTCTTATAAACAGGTGAATGATAATAACAAATAGTTTATACATTTTACACATAGATACTTCCTTTATTCCCGTTATGTAAGGGAATCGTATCTTAGAAAATAAACACTTGAGCGAAAATCAATGTGATTCTGTACATTTTTTTTTTATTAAAATTATCTTTTATTAAAAACTCCTCATTGGGAAAGAGCTGATACAAATAACAAAATGTTCCTTTATTATATGGTCCATGGTATATATTAAGTCTATATACCTCGAATCAAAGCCTGATATACCACACGCGTATATTACACCGACAATCTTTAATTAACGCTCAACAGGATATTCTGACACGACAAACTGTTCTTTATGTATTGTTGTGTATTATACAGGTGTATTATGTGCTATGTGCTCTTTAGCATATTTCGCAAGTTCAATTATAACTTTAGCTTGTTGTTTCTCGTATTACCATGTTTAATACCATTTCATTAGGCGTATACTATGTTGGTAATGGTTTTCTAATACTGATATGAATAAAGGTCAATATCAGCAAAGTGAGAAATAGCTAGTGAATAAACTTATCCTATCAAATACCTAAACCAGAGAACAAAGATAAACGTTATCTGTTGGTTTTACATTTCACAACTGGTTATATGAGTGCGAAATTGCTAGTGAATGTACTTTTACCTAATAACACGTACCTTAAGCATGATCGACGACTAGGTTTAATTTTCCCGTTCAAACCAGAGAACAAAGATAAACGTTATTTGTTGGTTTTATATTTCACAACTGGTTATATATTACAAATGTTCACGAATGACCGACGCGTTAGATTCATTTCGATTAAAAGCGGAGGCGTTTAACATCTGTGATCTTTGGAAAGCTTGTCATTTGTTTCTAAATTCAGGGCGAACTATCTTTTATATAAAACTATAAAATAAGCATCCTTAAATTTCGAGTGGTTGCTGATTGCGACCGTAATATATAGGGGTCAGTGAAGATTTTGAAAACAATTGATGTGATGGTTGCGACGAAATATCTACATACTCATAAAATAATACATCAACACACGCACATTTTTTTCTCCAAGCTTGAATTATTTCACTTATGTTTCGTTAAATGTCAATCCAATAGTGTAAAATACAAGCTAACTGTAACAAGAACCAATCTTCTGCAAGCAAAGAGGTCAGAGAGTACAGACACTATCTTATTAAAGATCATACTACATAGTTCAGTGAAGACTGAACTTGTAATTTAAAATATACACATTATTGAAGAATATATTTTTTTCAATAAACAAAATGTGAATGATACTATGTGAATTTACATAACAATAGACACAAAGTTATTGTTATTGTCATTGTTAAGCAATTATGCTTTTACTTAAATTAAATCCTGATTTAATTAGACGGTTCCCCAAGTTTATGTGATCGAGTTATAGTAATGTAAAACAAGCTTACGTTATAAAGGACACAAACACGTGGTTTTCTGACAAGTTTAAAGAAAATTCACCGATGAGAAAGAATAAACATTACGGAAGCATTGTATCAAATTACTGGTGTCCTTTTAAGTCACGATTTACAACACACTGTATTTCCTCCCCATTGATTTCTTCGTTTTATTAGTAAAAACACTCGGCGGATAGAGTTTCCCAACGGTTTTACTAACCAATAAAACATGAATAAACTCAAATTGAATCATTATCGCTGATTTATAGGCAATTTAAAAATATTTCGTTTGACTAACGTGTTTATAGTTTTATAAATATTTTATAAGACGAACGATTAGATTGAGTTTTCACAAAAGCCAAAGGTTGTTATCACTTCAAAATTAAATGGACATTGCAATGGATGAATACAACAGGCCAGTCTGATATATATTTATTTTATATAATTTATATTTTTTTTAATAACATGATAAGAGCCGCGTCTTGCGAAAATGAGTCTTATATCATATACTACACTCTAAGCTCTAGGCCATTCTGAGCAACCGCGCAGTCTGGAAAGCAGCTCCGCTGTCCGCTGTCAAGTCACGTAAGGTTTCGAAGTCTCTTTATTTGACATGGTAGCTCCTGACCAGACTACGCTTATGCGCAGGCTGGACTGGAGCTACGCAGGTCTCATATTGCATAAAACCCATTTTTGTATGACGCGGCTTATAGTATATAGTATTTTTGTTCCGATACTAATACATGTAAAACCAATATGTGAATATTCGTTGTTTTTTGTTCGTTGAATAACTCCTGGTGGTATTTATAATGGATTACTTTAGAAACAACACAAACGCTCATTTTATAGATCGTTTATTAGTTTTATTTTATTTCCTACGTTTATTGTTGTTTTGAAGCGTCATGAATTCATGTTACGTTGCGCGCACATTCGTGCTCACTGATACGAATTGTGTAAACTATCAATATGAATGCACACATGTACTTGTGTCGTTGTGCACAACAAACTTGAAATTTAATTATATGTATAATTGATGTATACTGTATCAAACGTTGACAGGTCTCGGGGCAAACGATCTTAAGATGAATGTCCAAGATGTGAACGACCTGTTTAATTTAAATGCTGCACCTTACGAGAGGAATGTTCCCGACCAAGCACAGGTATGGGTACAGAATTGTAGCCCTGTTTGATTTTATACTGATTTTAACTGTTTCAGGCTAATTTTCGTATTTAGAAATTGAATCCGTTAAATAGGATCGACTGTTAACAAAATATGAGCCTCGCTCTGAGAAAACCGGGCTTAAAGCGTGTGCGTAAAGATTCGTCCCAGAATAGCCTGTGCAGTCTCTACAGGCTAACCAGGAACGACACTTTCCGCTTTTAATGGAATGTTTCGTTAAAAGGAAGTCTTTCTTAACGAAAATCCAGTTTAGGCGGATAGTTTCGTCCCTTACAATCCTCTTTAAAAAAGAGCATACTCTTTTCCCTAAAATTGCGACAAAAAGTTAACCATGCACATACATATAAGTCTACAAATTAAAAAAAAAATCGTCTGCTTATCGGGACATTTTCTGCAGAGAGACGCGGACAATAATGTTGAACCTGTGTACAACGCTAATGGTACAGTTCCGTCAGATACCGAGGCATCGCCCAAAGATGAATCGTACACTTCAATTGGCATTGGAACCGATATATCTGCGGTAAGATAGTGTTTATATTTTTACCAAATATAATGTTAAATACGATTGCATTGTCGAACACAAAACGTATAGCTATGTTTCTGGCATTGTTAGGGCTAACGGTGATCGCACAATCTAATATTTAATATATACTAATTTTAAAATATAAAATGCATGTATTGGAAACTGCAACATTGTGTCATGTAAGTGTACAATGTATTATCTATGTTATGATATTTTGTATAAATATTAGTGGGTTAAGCATTGAAATATAATATATGAAAATATATGTGTTAACTGTCTACAAATTATGTTATAGTTGTTGGAAGCTGTTAAATGTCACAAAGAAAGATATGCAACGAATATACTGGCTGAATCAAAGGCATCGCATGTCTACAAAAAAGACACGGTGAGAGAAAACATTTTCCATATGATGCCATACCATACCATACCACACCACACAACATCACACCACACCACAACGCACAAGAACACAACACACAACAACGCCTCACAACACAAAATAACATAACATATCATAAAACAACATAATATAGCATACCAAAACATTACATTACATACCCTTCCATACTGTACCATACCATAACAAACACGATGTTGGTTTAAAGTAATTTATTTTTCATCAGCTTGGCAAGACTATTCTCCATCATATGTGCATATCTGGATATGTGGACTGTATCAACAAGCTGCTTGTACATAAACAAGACCTGAACGCAGTTGATTAGGTATGTTGTACAAATGTTGGTATTAATTACATACAATTCAAATTGACCACGAATAAACAGATTAAAATTTATAATGATCAGGACTAGTTTTATAGTGTATTCGAACCACTCGGAAAGATCTGCAGTTTTATTATTTAACCTAGCCGTACGCTCTCAAATATGATAGAAGAGTGTGTCCGACAGAAACGTTGAAAATGACCATTATTAAATAATGTTGATTATTTTTTGTTAATAATGCAGTACGTTTGACTTCGCAAAGTTAATACATTTAAATGATGCCCATGCAATTTAAAAAAACATATGCCGAAAAACAACTAACAAATTGATGATGGGTGTTTATACCAAAAACATAAGAATTATGTATAATTATACTTTAAGTGTCGAAACTTCTTATACCAAACAATAACTTGTTACTACATAATTGTATTATCATTTTGGTTACCCCATGCACCCGATGGTATGAACGTCACATACGCTTTTGGCAGATTGGCAGATTGGCATGACCCCACTTCACTACGCCTCGATGGACGGTCACCCTGGCGCCGTGGAGTTGCTGTGTATGGCTGGAGCAGAGCCGAACACAGTCGACAAAGTGGGTAATACTTTTACAAGGAGATTGTTAAAAGTTAAATTCGATTATTTTTAATATTAATATACATTTTTTTTTTTGTGACGTCGGTCAAATGTTTATTTTCAATCTCGACCCTGATCTTTGTTTGAACAATTGTACGGTATATTTTGAAAAAAAAAGTATTCTTTTGACATTTTCAGATTTATGTTAAATGTGCTAAATAATTAAGCATAATGGTCTGACAACGAGCATTGACATGTCTGATTTGTTACTGGATGAGAAATTGGTGCCAAAAAGTAAGGCAAACATTGTCTCGTTATTCCTGAAGCATTGATTGTCCGACAACAATTCTGCGTTACCCTTGCCAGAATATCTGACTGTTAATACGTTTACATTCACGCATAGAAAAACGATGGGTACAATTTTTAACAACGGGCAATATTATCTGATGCGAAAGTATACAGCTTTCTATAGAATTGTCAAACAACATTTTTCTTGATTCTAACCAGAATTCATATCTGTTTACTTTTGCGCAAAAAGAAACATGCTCACAATATTTAGTTTCGTCACATATTTTTTTCTGATGTGAACAACCACATCTTTCTATTGAATTATCTAACAACATGCTGCTTGATTCTAACCAGAATTCATATCTGTTTACTTTTAAGCGCAAACAAATCATGCTAACAATATTCAGTTTCTTCTTGCAATATTATCTGATGTGAAATACTTCAGCTTTCAATTGAATTGTCTAACACCATTCTGCTTGACCTTAACCTGATTTCCTATATGTTTACTTTTGCAGTCACAGAAACATGCTCAAAATTTTCAGTATCTTCAGGCAATATTATTTGACGTGAAAAAGTGCATCTTTCCATTACTTTGTTTGTCTAGCAAACAGGCCGCACGCCTCTTCACATGGCGCTGGCGAGTAAATCTAATTTCACCCCTGAGGGACTTGTAAAGAAATTGGTCCATTATGGCGCTGATCCAGAGAAAAAAGATTTGGTAAATTCATTTACGACATATTTGTGTTTGATTGATTCGGTCATTGGACGTTTATTGACAAACAGAGCATCACATTTTCCCAAGCACTAATTCGATCAGAATGTTCAGCCCTGTAGGAATTTTTGAACCAGTAGACATGGACATTTTATTGTGTAAAGGGCACGCCTGTTTTTTTATTTGTTTATGTTTGGTTTATGTTAATAATTTAGATATACGAAAATTACTGTTTAAGTGAGAAAAATGACGGTATTTTATTATATTTTTTGGATCCAGTATTTCCATTAATATTTACATAACAGTGGTTATGTGGTATTTGAAACAAAGAGACAATGTCACACAAATAATAAAGTAGTCCGATTTACTGAAGAGATTTTATTTCAAATATGTACGATTTGATGCTGCTGTTATGCAATGCATTTAGTACTTTCATGTAACGTTTTTAAGAGTGGTAAATCTGCGACGGACATTTGCAAACACGAATCACTTCAAGATATTCTGGTGGTGCCCTCGTATACAAGGAATAGCCAAAACAGGTAAAACACTTGTCTTTATTTTTCGTGTACTAGAAGGACTCAATAAAAAACTAAAAGACTTTCAAAGATTCCATTCTGAATTGTGGTATATTTTTCTACGTCAAATGTGCTTACCATTCCTTTATTAAATTTATATTACATATATATTTACTTCTTGATACATAAAATGATAATCGCCTTCTTTACGTCATATTCATAGTCAACTCAATACTGAAACCCCCCTAAAAAAGATTTACAAGTACCTTATGGTTTTCAAAAACCAAAGCTGCAATGTACAACTGTGCTCTGTACTATACGTACCATTGTGCATTGAGGTTTGGTGGCAGGTGCATTCAACCCCCCTCCACCAACCCTATGCTTAGCATTAACGAGTTCCAAGACGTGACAAGCTTTAATCGTTTGTATTGTCATGTATTGTGTAGGAAATTGGTCACTTGTGTAAAATAGCGGGCGATAATACGAATTTTTCTCTTGATAACGTAATTTATTATCATTGAAGTGTCATTATTCTCTTATATCAAAGGTATAGCTTAATCTCAATCTCAAGTAGGTGAACGCTCATATTCACAACATTCGACCCGTGGTAAAATATGCGTTTTATATGTACATTTCAATATTAATAATAATTACATCAATATCACATTCGTTTTTCATCACTTACATCTTTTAACACTATTAAACAAATAAATATGTAATTCTTTCCTAGATCTGACTGAAACTGAAGACATATGCAGCGATGCGTCCTCCTACAAACTTAGCCGAGTCAGTGAACCCACTGTTGTTGACATCAAAGTTCCAATCCTGTCGCCCCCAAGTGCAAAAGAGGAGGTGGTATTCAAAGCAAACACTGGGACAGAATATCATGTAAAAACTATCACGGAGGAAAACGAGGTACTATTTCGTTTTTATCGACATTTATCCACCGTTTGTTTTATGTGTAACTGAATGCGATGGAATAATTCAAGAAACAATTATTGCAAAATGCTTTTTCATTATTAGTTATTCAATTTTATGAAATATGGGAATGATCACTGGGCGAGAGAAAGGTCATATTTAAGCTCCGCATTTATTGCTCAATAAAGAGAGAAATAATGCATTGTGTATCAATATGTCTCTGTTTGAGCTACACCCACGAAATATCACATCAATAATTGAATTAATATGCACAAAATGATACAGTTAGCCCACGTATTCTCGATTGGTTTTAGAGATTTCAGTAGCTATGAGGAAAATGTCTTTTTCTCATTCTTAAACATTGAAGCATTCTTTCAGATGTTTCACTGCGTTATATCCCTGGATATAACGGAAATGGACTCTTTCATCATAGTGTCAAGGCCAAAGATTGAGACATTCACTATTGGCGAAGAGTGTGCAGTCATCAAATCGACTGTAGACGAAAGGGTTGAACTAGATATTCCGAAGGGTACTTTTGGGAAGGAGGTTACATTGTTTGTAGAGGTAATTACTGTTGATAAATTTTCTGTTTTGTGGTATGTAGCAAAACAAAAAATTAGGAGACTGAATATGGATCGTTTTGTTACTTACTCTTCTGGAATACTGATCGTTAATAAATAAATAAATGAAAAAATATACACCAAAGCAAAACAAACGAAGACGATAGATTTGTTTTCGGTGTGGTAGCCCTTTATATCATAATTTTGGAGGTAGACAATTTATAAAGTGAGACAAAGTGTTTCATTTGCTCAAGAGCTCAGGAAAAAGGTGTGTCCCTTCATGTTGATGCATAACGTTATCATAATGCAAACAAATATATTTCATCGATAACTGTGTGTATATGGAATGCGTGCATATAATTTAAATTGTCTAGCACGAGACAGTTATAAAGAAGAAAATGATTCCGTGCCGATAGCACATCACTCATTTATAACTACATTGTAGTTGCATTTTCGGGATAGATAACAGACGTGCCTACGGACAGCAGTTTTGACAAGGTCATGACCCAGTGCAACGACATAGCATCAGTGTTGTCTTTCTATGCGAAAGAGGTAAGTGAGACAAACTTAATGCAGCCAGTAGCTGTAAAGGTAACCTTCTTGATTTACCTAAACCCCACCACCCCGTAGCCCAAATACCATGAAGTATACCCATGTAGGCTGGCAACCCGCTGTGGTCACAAGGTAGCGACCCTCATCAGTGGTGAAAATAGTGTTGAAACGGTGCAGTAAACAAGTAATAAGTCACATGTGAGAAAATATTATAGCTTAAGATAGTTTATATTGGATCAATACTATGAACCAATTCAGGAACATATATCCTTTGAACAATTCATTTAAATAACTTCATACAGACGAACGAAGCAGACACATGTTCGTTCTTTTCATTGAGATATTCATTCAAGTCGTCGTAAGCTATTAAATGGATTAGTATTGCACAGCAATGCTCAATTATGTAATCGTGTCAAATAATTATAATAAAACATACATTAAAATCACCATTTAGAGCTTCACACACATTCATCAGTCTATACAAATGACAAAAAAATAACATTCCGATATAAATACCGAAAGCTAATATAGTGTATATACTGTATGCGTTCACATGTGAGTACTTTTGAGTAAAGGCGAGCGCATTAAATACAACTTAATGGTTGTCAAATTTAATCACAATATATTCCTTTACCACCGAACTATAAAGGAGGAGAGATAGTGCTCTTTACCATGAACCAAAAGGACGACAATGAAGGTCCAGAAGCATGGGAGCGAATTCAAAGCCAACACACCATCATTGAAGGCAGGGTGGTCTTCCATGTGTCTTCGATCTCCATGTAAGTATTGTATACATGTTTGTAAGTTACTGATCTATTTACCGGAGGATATCATGGTTTGATATCCTATGGTGGAAAGACTTATTTACCGAGGCGCTGTGAATATGACCCAAAGTGCATTGAATAGCATAATATTATAGTGTTATGAACATGGTTTGTTATAAATATGTCATAATGCAATAGTTTGTATTACTTCTTCACCGAGTAGTATGTGTCTGTCCTCTGAAGTACACATGAAAACAATTCCATCACGACATATTTATAAAACAGCATGTTAATAGAACTTCCTAATATAGTATTATATTGTATGAGGAGAATATTAATTTTATCTTGTAATATTATAGTTATTGTTGTTGCTTGTTAATTTGTTATCGAATTTATTTTTAATGTTAATTTATACTAATCATGATGTAAACCACATTGTTCAATGCGTAACACGGACGTTTAATGGTCTACAGCGACAATTGTGTTATGCACATGAATACTTCGGTCATTCGTTAATGGGCTTAATATGTACTGTTTATTCGTTTATTTAAATTGCATGTGTATGCGTGCATTGTCCTCAACGTTTTCTTCTACCTTTTGAAGAAAAGCTGCATTGAGAGACAGGCCTCCACCGTTTCCAGTGGTTCCATGTCATCATTGGGCAGTATTGCAAGTCTACAGTCTCAATTGAGCCGCGTATTTCGAAAGTCACGCCGCAAGGAACATGCGGTGGGGTTTATCGTAGCCTCGCGAAGAATCGGCACTTCAAATTCGTTCAATATCAAGGTCATGTGTTGTAAAGAGGAGGTTTTCAGAGAAAAACTGGAGGAACTCGTGGCAGATGGATATCAAAATCACACTGTCCACAAAGAACCGACCTTTCAGGATTTAAAAGTATAAACGAAACAAAAGTTAAGAATTGCTAGCGATAACTTTAGTTTCGAAGATGAAAAGGACGAAACAATTGTGGAGTTTCACAGGAAAGTTGATACTCCAAGAATGCTTCGAATTACTACACCGGTGGACAAGCCGGTAATGCAGGAAGCCATTGATATGCATTTGATAAGCGAAGAGAAAAAACCAGATGACAATAGCAGCACATCTACATCAGACGCAAAGTCACCGGAAAGCAAAGTTGTATCAGCTAAACTATCATTTATCAAATTCGACCCAGCGATGTTATCCGATATGGACAGTCAATGTAAGTGCTGGATATGAATCATTTGCAAACCTTTGCGCAAAGATATGACTGGTTGCGAGCACAGATCTATAATATATATGGTGCCATAATTAAAAACATGATGATGTTCGATTCAAATACATTTCTTATTGGATATTTTGGTCTGGATTTTGACCATATATAACAACATAAAAAACGTTCCATCATGTAGAAAAACAACAACAGGGATTTGCATAAAGTAACAAAAATATACAAAGTAGAATTTTTCCAGATCTGGACGGATACCTTTGAATATAGAATATACTGTAAATCCCAAAGGTGAGGTAACACTGCAAGGTGTTTGCCTGGATAATTTACAAATTACAACTTAATTTGAAATATTCCACTTTTTTAGCAACTGATAACACATATATCGTTATTATCCGTATTGTTTCTCAAATGTATAAGGACTTAACAGACAAAAATGAAATTTAATCAAAAGCAAAAACTAAATCACATCATAAAAACCTTGCTTCCCCTCTTTACAATTCATTCCCTAATAAAAACACTTCTTGCGTTGCAAAAAGTAACTTCCTTTTAAACCACTGACTTCCTTCAAGTTGGCAAAATTGCTGCAGTTTCTATATTTTTTAGCGTTCCTGTCGTACGCACGAATGATGGAAATCCAACATTCGATAGAAAAGGCAGGATTATGGTGTAAAGTGCTTCTCTTTATTGACATTCCTTTCAAGACACTCGAGAGGATGCTGCCACACAATCGCGGTGATGTTCTTCTGTGGTCAATGGGGTATGTATTCTAAACAAATATGTATTCATACGCACTGCAGGATATTGAACCGGGCTTTATAATAATATATCACCGTTGAGGTATGTAACCTATCGAACTTATTCCAGGTATGCAATATATTGAAATTCGTGATATTTGCTTACCAAAGTCCAAACAGCGTTTGTGAGACGATTACTATAATACTAGGCGTTCAATGGGGTATTTAATATATATAATTATATTTAAAAACTTTAACGAGAACTAAAGACAACGATAATGTAACGCACAATTACTTGTTTAACATGAATAATATATATTTAATAATATTCCCTTGTCAGCCTTAATAATGGATTATATTGTTTTGTTTTCGTACCTTTAATTTAAAATTAAACTAATGTTATTGTAGGTATCACGATGCATAGTTTGTCAAAAGAATAAGTTCAAATTATCAAATGATTTTTAAATTAATAAAGATAACCTGAGACAAACGTTAAAAAACCAGTCGAAAAATTGAAAGAACGCCACACGAAACTTATATGGTAAAATCCATAAATTTGTTTTAGCAGCATGTCCCTATTCTAGATAAAAGCCAAAATGTACAGCACAACTTTCATATTTATTTTTTGCAAGTTGCTATTTGAATGGCGTGACAAACATCGCAACAATCCCAACCCGAGGACTTCCTGACTTCTCATTGCACTGAAACGCTCCAGACAGACGCAGCTCGTAATGGCCTTGCTGAGGGACTTGCTGCGCTGGTACAATATTTGAATTACGTCAGTTGGAAACGCAGAAATGAGTAAAATGTCAGAGTGAGAAAGATAATTATGATGATGGTTATTATATTAATGATTATGATTATGATGATTTATTTGTACTCGTAGTTGTAGAAGTAGTAGTAGTAGTAGTAGTAGTAGTAGTAGTAGTAGTAGTAGTAGTAGTAGTAGTAGTAGCAGTAGCAGTAGCAGTAGCAGTAGCGTAGCGTAGCCGTAGCCGTAGGCGTAGCCGTAGCCGTATCAGCAGCAGCAGCAGCATGAGCAGCAGCAGCAGTAGCAGTAGCAGAAGTGATGGTAGTGGTAGTGGTAGTGGTAGTGGTAGTAGTAGCAGTAGCAGTAGCAGTAGCAGTAGCAGTAGCAGAAGCAGAAGCAGTAGCAGTAGCAGAAGCAGAAACAGAAGAAAAGTAGCAGTAGCAGTAGCAGTAGTAGTAGCAGTATAAATATTTCATTGGATTCAGATACGAGTAGCTATTGTAGGACGAACGATCCAACCCATAAGAAGAATCCACTCTGCAATCGGTTGACGGACGCCTATGAATACGATTTTCGCTAATTCAACCTAGTAAGTGCATAGTTGAAATTACAAGTTAGATTCTTGTATTTGCTATAACAGGCTGTTTTTGTAGTTTTACTGCAAAATGAAATGCTTCATTTGTATAAATTAATATAGGATCTGACAAGAGTTGTCATATCATTCTATATTTTATTAAACTCTTTCAGGAATTTTGTTAGTAAGCGAGCCTTTGGTGAGCTTACTTACGAATTTCCTGGACGAGTTTAATACAATATGGTATGATATGACAACGAGTGTAAGATCTTTTTATCACATGCTTTTAAACTAAATACAATACATCTTAATTGACCAAACAAATCCTGATAGATCTAAAAGTTGTTTACTATTGTGACGTCATTTCATGTTGACGACGTCATTTCACCAAAATAAAGCCATGCGATTGGTTAGTTATTGATTCTGTAGCCAATGAAAACGCTTAAAAATTTTGTATTACACATGTGTTATATAAAAAATACGTAATGTCTGTATTACATTGAAAACAAAGTATAGCATGTGATACAATAATATACGTGTTTGTTTCTTGCAAACGGTCTTTGAGCGCTAAGTGTTATGATTTACATGTTGTCAACATTGTAGCTGTGTGGTAATAAGGAATACAGTTGCAAACAAATATAGTGTTCCTGTTTAAACTTGGAACTCACTTGAACACTTTTCAACTGTTGGTTATAAATGAATCGTTTTGACGAACCTTAGTCAGATGTATATTTAAATTAGTCATGTTTGAAATCTGACGGAATAAAAACGTCGATATGTGTGTACTATAAAATACCTTTCTAGGATTTGGAAAACCGATGTCGGACGAATTTCTAGCTATGGTGGCAGGCAAACTTGCGTTTCCCAAAGAGCTCGCTGAAAGTTTGGTGATATCCGACAAAAAAGTGATTGCTAACACGCTAGCGAATACACAGTCGTATCCACTGAAAGAGTTGCAGTCGCTCAAGGTTGTTGTTTTGTTTGCGTGTTTGGGTTTAACGTCGTTTTCAACGGTATTTCAGTCATATAAGGTATATCAGTAACCAACTCACACAGCTTTTCCTGTTATACCTGGTTTATTTAGTTTAACTATGTGCACTTACTTATGCCAGTAACAGACAACTGGCCTACTTTAATCAACGGTAATGGGGTGGTCGTAGAAATAGTTTCATGACCAATCACCACACAAGTTATGTGCCTAGACCGAAAAGAATACAAACATATGGTGTCAGTCAAGTCTTTTTGGACAGTAAAATTATAGGCATTCACAATTAAAAGCGAGAGAATTGGTTCAGTATTTACGTATGACAAAACAAAACAGACACTGAGTACACGTGTGCTTCTGTAACTGAAATGTTACACAATAACACGTTGTGTTTGCTTTTTGTGTTGTGCACGTATGACAACTACTTTCAATACATTTTTAGTTGTTCGCTTGCGAACAACTTATGTTAAGAGCAAGTTTTGCAAGTCGGTCTGCTCTTAACTACGATAAGAACGATAACCACCGCATCTGCCTGTTCACACTGATTAGCCAGTTTATACTTCACCACTGGTACACTGCATACAGTGAGTGTGTGTATGTAATCAATAGTGTTTAACAGCTTGTGCGACGACATTGGCCAGTTTGTCATTGAAATCTGTACATATTGGCTGCGTTCAGGGAAAACGGGGCTTTAAAAATGTCAAATAAGTGGTGTCCTGTGCACACTGATTAGCCTGATTAGAAACATCTAAAAGGGACCTTTTCACAGTTTGTCATTAAATGCCTAATATTTATAAATGTAAACAATGGATCTTAAAAGCTCCATTTAAAACAAAAGAAGAATAAAATTAAGGAAACAAAAAAGTTACCCTCAACTGGGCTCGAACCACTNAAATGTTTTTATTAAAACAAATGAATGCGTATCGCTCCAAAATGACATTGACTTTTTGAACTTTACAAGGTTCTTCAATGTTTAATAAGAAATGGATGCTGACCCAAAACATGAAATAAAAAACAATAATGGGCGTTCCATATGTACGATGATATTAAAGAAATACTGTATCACAATTTCAGATTTTGGATCACTTCCGCAATGGATTAGATGACCCCGTTAGCGCTTAGGGCCGTTTAATCACTGCATTGAAACAGATTGAAAAGCCGGCGGAATGCAAATACGTGGTCATGTTTACAAATTCATGGTGACTGTTTGTGTTGACAAAATGGCATCGACCATGGCATTTTGAATAAAGCAAACACAATCAGTATTATGGGGAAATCTTTTTATGACGTTATTTGTTGCTATGTATCTAATGTTTTGTTCATGTTCTTCGAAAACCGCGTTAATCATATTTGGTCATTTTCAAGGAGACGAACATACGTCGTATACAGGAAAAACGAAACATAATGGTTTGACGTTGATCAATATATCCGCGGTTTATGAATTAACTATAAATGCGTGGCTATCATAAACCACTTGCCCAGATACATGTTATAGTATGTAATTAGTAATGTTGTTATCTGTTCTGTGTAAAATCAAAATATTGTTTACGAGGTTCCTGTCTCAAATGGTAGTTCACTTACCTATACGCAGTTTTTTCTGTTTCGTTTTTACAAATTGTTGTCCCGGATTTTCTCAGACAATTACTATGCTTTCTGATTGGATATAATATCCAGGTGTTTTTTTCGAAGAAAATGTATCATTAAGCCGCCATTCCAATAAAAGAAAAAGAAAAATGCAACAAAATTGTTTACGCCCTTTGGGAGAACACCGACGTTATATAAGAATAAATAATAGAATAGTGGGAAATTGTTAAATAAATATACCTAAATTGACTTGCCACGTAAAACGTTAGCCACTTGCCAATTCTTGTTGTCTATGTTCTCTTAGCATCGCTAATTAAATTTCACTGTATACAAAACTTAACTAGTATTATCTACATAACTCTTCAAGTATTCGTGCATAACTTGATGAAGAAATAAATAATGTGTATATTAAGCATGACGTTTGGTATCTAGTTACATAAAGTTTACAATTACAAATAATTCCGACAATACATCTATAATTTGTACACCTTACAATTTCGAAATATCAAATGCTTTTTTAATTTGATATTCAATATCAACCAATTGGACTTTTCAACACTAACCTACGCTCAAATAGTTTCAGCAAGAATGAATTGCAGTTACACTAATCAATATTAATGTGTTAACATGAGATCATATCACACTGTGAACGCGTTTTCTTGCAGGATACGCATAACAATACCAGAGGAAACGGAACCATTCCTTCGACTCATGCAGTACCACGACGTGGAATGCAGAGATGAACAATAAACGGAACTATTAACTGAATGTTCGACTTGAAAACGAGCTGCGTCGTGCAAAAATAGGTATTATGTCATATTTGACCCATGTAGCTCAAGACTGCGCAAATGATATGACTGATGTAGCTACTGTGCTATGTTTATTGAATGAAAACGTGTCGATTCATAAATGAACATTGGTGGCGTGTTCTGAGAAAACTGAACAAAATGCTTGTGCGTAAATTGTCATCCCAGATTAGCCTGTGCAGTCCGCACAGGCTAATCAGGGACGACAATTTCCGCTTTTATGGAATTTTTCGTTTACATGATGTCTCTTCTTAGCGAAAATCCAGTTTAGGCGGAAAGTGTCGTCCCGGATTAGCCTGTGCGGACTGCACAGGCTAATCCGGGATGACACTTTACGCACAAGCATTTTGCCCAGTTTTCTCAGAACACGACACATGTTTTTGTGTGTATATGAATAATGATCGTAAAAAATACCTTTGTTTTATGAGATGGGGACAGTTATTGTAATGGTTGGTACATTAACACGATGTTATTTGTCTAGGTATTTTACGGCGAGCGACATTATATTTTTAATCAGAAAAAAACAACGTTTGTTCTAAATATTGCCCAAATGATATGCATGTATAATGTTCTGGTTCGTTAAATGTATGTATGAGTATAACATGATGTGTGTGCGGAGAAATAAATATCTAGGGCGGGGCATAGTACGTAAATGTGGTGTTTAATTATACCACGTGCTATTTTAACAACTAATAATTTGATATAGTTATAAGCGTGTGTATGCTTTAGTCGCAATAAATGTTCAAAACAAATATTTTCATCGAGGCAGAACTATTAAGAGTTTCGAGTGAACACTGTCTCCGTATGACTGTAACATTCCTACGCACCGTTTCGTAAACAAACCTAAACATATATAGAAAGGCATAAATGTACACTTGTTCATGAATACTGTATGGGTTCCTGTTAAAACTCAAGAACCCGACTGGTGCTGGGTGTATAACTCTAGAATAGATGTTTGGTATCTGTGGTATCACATGATACTAAAAATATGATTTTATTCTTTAAAACAAGTCTAAGTAAATTAAATAAATATAAAACAAGCGCATATATTCATCAAAACATAGTACAGCACAACATGAAAATAACACAGGAACAAACTCCTCGCAGTGGTTATTATCTCCCTTACACTTTAAAGGTTATCAGTGGTTAACCCCCTAACTATTTAAAGTTACACTTTAAATTTAACTAGCGGTTCTATCTAGTATAGTTTAAAGACAACCAGCGATTATATCCCCTATAATTTAGAGGTAACGCTTCCATCACAAGTTCATTCTGTTCACAATTTGATGAATTTAGAGGTAAAAAATAAACTATAAATGATAATACAATATATAAAAAGCATGCCTGATAACGATAATATTTGAATCCATGTTAATTATGGGTTTCGTAATGACCGCATAGTTGCGATAATGACTATGCAATGAACAAGTCAAATCTCTGCGCGAAGGTAGCTATCTTGATTTTTGTGTATTGTTACGAGTACATAATAGTTGTGGATAAAATAATAGACAATAACAATAACATAATAGATCTAATAAACCCAGATAATCAGTAATGAAACAGAATCAAAAATAGTTACCTTTCGGGACACAGAACACATTAATATACGATTAGGTCATTTGATCTATTAACACATGCGGCAACCAGAGTTATTCTCATAACATTTAACTGTTTATGAACATTAACAGCATAGCATAAGTATTCCGATTTAATATACATAAAAGAGAATATGTTTCTATTTATAACAATTTAACTACACACTTATTTCAAAAAGTCTCACAGTCAGTGGATTTCAGTTTGAATGATATTTTCTATGATGAAATAATGTGTTTAATGTTAACCAAGTTGGGATGTAAAACTTGATGGGGGATTTTTAGATTCAGAGAGGCATTTGTTTGCATTTGTGACGATGGTTTTAATTT
>VMBQ01003278.1:0-34120 GCA_007657795.1 Dreissena rostriformis
ACCTGGTTATTAGGCTGATTTTAAGGGATGTGACAGGATAATAAGGTTTATTTCATTCGCTCATGCCTTAGAACGTTGTTATACTGTTGCTCTGGTGCATACTCAACTTTTCAATCATTAATTTACAATAACTTCGATTTTTAAGTCGCTTTACTACTCTTTGATTCAATTGACCCTGCTATGAGGTACATTCGTATTTTCACGTGTATGTTTGTGATTATGTCTGGGCTTATTGTGAGGTTCAACGCGTCCTATAATCGGTTTAAGCCCTTAGGTTTTGTATTGACCGTGCCAAGGCGATAACACCTGTTTTAATCACGTGTATGTTTCATGTCGTGTTGTATGCACGAACCTGTATTATATGGGCAATGACAACTTGCCTCAAATAAATGGCGAGCCTATGTTTGTAAAAATATTATATTTTGATAATGTTTTTGGAGTCTCATTTTTCTTAAAAGATATAATTGAATCGTTTTTGCATGGAATAGACTGTAATCGTGATACGTATTATACATATTGCAAAATGAACGAATATCTTAGAACAAGTTAATATGTAGCTATGATTGAACCATGAACATGACGACAGGCGTTTTTTATGTTTCGATTGTAATGTTACTTCACAAAACCATAAACACTGTACGGTTCAACGAATGATGTATTCATTGTTGGGACATAATATGTACCTTTGATGTTGCTGGTGATACTAAAGGAATATCAGAAATACAAGTACTTCGGGGGTGAAAACAAATCACAATGACCGATGATACATAGCGAATGTTACATTATAGGACAAACGAGGAAAAGGCAAAACATGGAAAAATAGCATGCGTTTAATCAGGAAAAGTTGTTTCCAAATTATACAAGCATGCTTTAACAAGCAATCATCTTAAGCAAAATATGTTATAATAGCAACAGGCAAAATGTTTTTCAAAGTCAAGGTGTAACTTTTATGTTGTATGAATTGGCTTCAAGCGTGCATTCGATGGGGGTAATGAGCTTTACAGTTGTTTGCAATTCTCTGTTTAATATGATATTATATATTTATATACTATGATATTACTGTAGCTATGTTCACGGACGTATTAGCACGAGCGCATGTATTTTAAAATACCGCGAGTAAATCTTCTGAAATTCAATAATAGTACCACATACTTAGATGTTAGTAGCACGATAATATTTTACTTATTTATAAACGAGTTGTCTTTCTTTCTGATTGTCATGGCGGTATTTTAATAACACAGTACCTCGCCCATGTTACACGTATTGTATATGATGTAGCGTATTGTGCTTATACAGCAGTATACTTACTTAATAGCATCTATGAATTCAGCGCAAAAACACATATGACTATAAACAATTAAACATGGACATACTTGTGGTCCTACCGCTATGTTCTCATACACGCTGTTATGCAATAGCGAATCTCTCAATGTTACTTCAATTTGTAAATATATGTGTTTAACTCTTACTCCATTGCTGTCATAGACAGAATGGACAGCTTTTATAATGGTTCAAAACTTCAAACCATTCAGCTCATATGTGAGGCGTTAACTAATATACCGAGATAAATATGTTGTGAACATTTTCTAGGTGTTAATATTTTACTAAATACCTTTGTGGTGCTGGGCGAGTGTTGGCGATATCTGTATAATGTTGAATATTTCACAATTTGAATACAATATTGGTGTGAAATAAAATAAATAACATGTGTGTTATATTTTTTGAGATAAATATAGTAATACTTATTATGTAATTTGGAACGAAACATACGTACCCGGGAAACTAAACATCTTGACTTGTATCATATTATTGACAGTGTGTTTAAAAAACATGATGTGTGTGTTGTCGAATTGCGATTGCGGATGACTGCAAGCATATCTATTTGATATACAAAATAGTAGTACACTAGCTCATTGTTTTACTGCAGACAGCGATAGCATCGTTCCAGAGAGACAATTTTCTTTCAAATATACATTAATTAAAATGAGATTTTGCTGTTTGATAGTATTCACCCATCTGTCTGCGATATTTTAAATTAACTGGAAAATGTATGATTCTACCGGTTGTATGGTTTTATTCACGATTTCTGCAGCGTATCATGTATTAGGTGAGTATGCATACATACTAGATATTGGTATATGCCGGTCCATATTTCACTGTGAATCATAAACAAATAATATATTATCGTGTTGTTTTAGTTTACATTTGCAAGTAAATCAAAACAAAATGTTTTGGATCGTATTGAGTCGGTTTCCTAAGTTGTGAAATTGATAAATCTGCACATTAAACTAAGATTCCGTCCTTTTTATTACACACTTTTAAACATTATGCTGCTTGCGGCAATACCGTAGTTAGAGTCATATTTCATGGCCTCGACATCTGTTAGTCCTGGTCGGTAAAGTCCATTCAAATTGATGTATCTATAGCAGTTATTGTACCACCAGCCCCCTTTAAAATTTGCTGCACAACTTCGGTGCGATCCATAATCATACGTACTGAAGGCATTGCCGGCTGGGCTACCCATGGTGTCAGAAATATCGCTAAATGAGTATTCGGTGAGCACTGTAAGAAAAAATTAAAATAAAAAATAAAAACATATCAAACATTTTTTTTAATCTTTTTTATAATTGTTACATGGTGAAGCGTGATTGCATACATATGTATACATGTTAAAGTACGTATTAACGGTGCTTTTGCTTCACAGCATGATTACTGACAAACACGTATGCACAATCTTCGCTATCTTCATAGTATTAATTATTTTATGTCGTACGCCAAAATATTTGCAAGATCAAACTAAAACAAACATTAAAGGATTTTAAAATGGCACAATTAAACATATTTATCAGAGTGATTGTCGAACACAAAAATGATTTTATTTATCTCAAATCTTAAAATATGTAATTTCCAAGCGTTAACTATGTGACTGTTTTCAATAAACGTGATTGGATATTGAGGATGTCAAAACTTGGCTAAGTAGACTACGCAGAATAAAAAAAAAACATCTCTTACCACCGTTTGACCGTTGACGTGACCCAATGTTCAGAGTGTAGGTAGTTCCAGGTTGCAGTCTGAAGTTGCCATACACATCGTATCCCTTGCTTCCATTCAAACGTGCAATGTCCACTCGGAGTTGGTAAGATCCACGTTCTGTTATTTCGTGAATGTATCTAAGACCTGGAATGTAGAACANGGCATAAACTATTACCAAGCCAGTGTTCAGCGTGAACTGATCCAAAGCCGTGTTCGTAGTCACTGAAGTTCCGATAAAAATCCTCATAGCCATTGAACCGCTTTTGAAAGACCTAAACAAATACAAAATTCGGGAACTGAAAACCATATACTACATAGAATGAAGAAGTAAAATGCATACAGCAGGCTGTTATATTATAGTGTTAATTATACCATAATGCCATGGCTTAGTTTGTACATTTTCATGTTAAAATGTGTATTTCTTCTTAATTCAATATTCGTATACCAATAATCATAAATGTACAATATCGCTTTATCAGTTATTGTTTCATCATTGTGTAGTTTATTTGTTATAATGTTGATATCGGCCCTACTGGCATAACAGAACGTCGAATCTTTGATAATATAAAGGTTCTGTTATTGCTTGTTTACAATGGCAACAATATTTTGACACTTCGTGCATAACGAGGTTGTGTTAGTTAATACAATAAATATCACAACTATAATTATGGGAATAAACTGCAATACTGAAAATGTCCATAACATACATTAAATATGTTTTTGCTTGAAGATTAAACAAATAACGCACGCACGCGAACAAGTCGGCCATTATGTATACCGAGCTTTTCACATGCGTGTTCTGCGAAAATTGCCTGCTATATGATGAAGTTAGAGCAAGGACAGAATGTATGTTGCACATATTATACATTGTACCACTATGTAAGACCTTGAATTGTGTGTATTGAAACGGTCTTATACGACGCGCCATCCTCTCAGGATGAACAT
Source organism: Dreissena rostriformis (assembly GCA_007657795.1). NCBI lineage: Eukaryota > Metazoa > Mollusca > Bivalvia > Myida > Dreissenidae > Dreissena > Dreissena rostriformis. The sequence goes on from VMBQ01003278.1 coordinate 3,979, forward strand.
TCGTATACAGTTGTTTCAAAATGGATGATAGTTGATGAATTAACATACCAAAGAAGCTGTTTATGCCCAAATTTGACCGCTGACCGTTACATGATATTTGTGCTGGGGAGACGGGTACTTCGAGCCATAAGTCTTCTCCATATGGTTAACACGTGTGTAAGGTAAGTTTATAATTCATAGTAAATAATGAGGTAACCGTCTGAAGAAGCTGTAGTATTGACTTGCTGTATTATTCTCGAGTTTGATATTTGAACACAAATTTGAATTTTATTCGATGCTTTAAAAAAATAAATATGTTACTTTTATATAAACCACCATGTCCGAATTGTTTTTTCTTACATTCAGAGAGTCGAGCTTAACTGGTGTGTTACGTCATTGAAAATACGGCACACTAGATATGTCATAAATTACGCAATCGATTGAATGAAAATAAAAGTACGGAAAGCTGGTTCGGTAATAATTGTTGAAGGAACAAAATAGGATGATATATATCATAAACGAAAACACACGGAAGAGCTTCAGTGATATAAGTGGGGATATGGTGTTTACAGTTTAAGTATTAATACCATCTACTGACCTCCATTCGATGGTATTAATACGTTAATAGTGACGTCACAGTAAATCTGTATATGTGTGTTTGAGTGAGTGAAGTAGTGCAATTGTATTTGTAATTAAACTGAGTTACCGTCCGCCCCCCCCCCCCTCTATCAGTCTCCTTGTCACAGGACACCTTTATCTTTGTGTAAATGAGGTCAATGTGATATTTGTATTTATAATTAAACGGATACTACCGTCCATCCTCCTCCATCCGTTTCCATGTCACAGTACACCTGTATCCTAGCGTGAGTGATAGGAGTGGTAATGGTGTACACACCACTTAGCCTAGCAGAACCACTGCTGAGCAGCTGGGAGCAATCTTTCACTGAACAAAGAGCCACAATAATGTATCAAAACATACAGTTCTTGACACATTTTTTTAGCATTTCATTATGCATCTATTTTGTTTATTTGAAAAGGGAGCTACCTAGCCATTGATCAATCTGATCATATTGTTATATTGGTATATATTTAAATATAGCGATGTTCTCTTAATATAGGCCAATTTCTTAATAACACTGGACATTTCCTTTACCATAGCCATTGTTGTTATATTATATGAATACCTTGTCATCAGTGTACTGTTAATACAACCTGGATAAAGCATGTTAAACATTAATTTGACATTTAGTGGTGTTACAGTCTTGTAGTTGTGTCATAAGTAACTTATATTTTCCCCGAATACGTCATATAATAACACATTACGTACAAGTACAATTATATTTTGAAATAGCAAGACTCCGAAATATTTTGTCACCATGTACATTAATTTAGTGCGATACATTATTTATATTTATAATTGAACCGGAATTCGTGTTCAGCAAACGCGAATTCATGGTTTTGATTTCTTACTGTGTGAATAGTCTACACAGACTTAAACTATCAAATACCCGCGTTTTCCATCGTGTTCAGACGTTTATTGAATGTATATATGCTTAAAACATAACAGTGAAGTTGAATTAAATAATTTACACTATTTATATAATATCTTATTCAATGTTACTTTGGCATTGGTCAGTGTAACAGCCTTGTGTTTGCGTCGTAGGGCCGGTGCAATCTCTCCCGCCATGTAGCGGTGCTGGATTGTCGCAGGCTCGTGTCCTTGTCTGGTCACAGTGAGATGAACAGACGGACCATGTAGTCCATGTTCCCCACTGTCCGTCAACTTAAAACAGTAACTTACATTTGCAGAAAGACTTCATTTAATAACGCATAACGTAAAAGGAATATAAAAACGATATGTTGGTATAAATGAACTGAATAGCTTACATAATGTATGGAATGTTACTGTGACATATGTCTGTGTTATAGCCTTCTGTTGTCGTCGTTAGGCAAGAACACTTACGACAGTTTATTGTATTAAACACATATTTAGTGCAAAGTTCACATGTATCGTTGCGTCAGTGACTTGGGTACACACCACTTGATAGGGAAGAATGTATATTTTAGAATTCACAGGAATCATTTGCTTCACTCATCACAACTGTCATTAGTATTCGAAAAGATACAATGAGTACAATATTTTCACGACAAAAATGACACTTCATACTTCATTTCAAATTGCATATTTTGATATTGCTAAGTAATAGTTAGTTAATGCTTTACAGTATCCTGCATTGTGTCTACGTTCAACATAGCTATGACAACAAAATGCCTGCTCTTCTTTTATAAAATATGGCCTAAAATATATTTTTGCCAAAGGTATCAAGGTATAAAAGAAATCGTAGGCACACCCAATACAGCACGTGTAGTATACAGATGTTGTGCACGTGTATCACAAGCAAACACATAACATACTATACACAGAAATAAGAATAAGACACGAACATTGATTTTGCATATTGATCGCGGTGTACTATCACCCATGCATTTGTGTCACTGTTTGACGTTAATAAAGAACCGTTATTAATATCTCTCTCCTGATTATGCAACTTGATGATCTTCGTGTTAAAAGTTTCAAGACTCGCAAAACATTATTAGTATATTTAATCGAAATATAAACATGTTCATTAAATCATTTAAACAAAAAGTGTCGTTAAACTTATTTTTAATTCATTATGCGAGTCCTGTGCCAGCCCTGTCGACATGCTATAATTATATAAAATGGAGGACAAAAGCACACAGATAAAGCAAAGAGGTTTGAAAATTAAATGTAGAATTGTAACGAATCAGTGATGCTTCGTGGCATAAAGATAATTAATAATTGCATTGGACAAAAAGCAGGAAAGCACACTCAGATTCAATTGTAATTTAAGAGCGGTGCAAAAATTTGTAATCGTGGATCGATTCGCATAATTACCCCGTCACCAACTGTTGTAGGATCCGTTTTGATGATGTTGTGACACAAACAATATTTATATCCGACAACTAGTAGGGATGCATAAGAATCTACGTATCGCAAGTCTTTATACAAATAGTATTAACCTTTACATGAACAATTTGAATTGGCCCTTATTAGGTAATTTTAATAAAATAGCTCAAATCATATCATAACTATTATTGGACTGTATCAACAAGGGATTTTGACGGATGCTTACGTGTCATTACAATTGGAAAAATGAATACAGTAAAAAATAATAAATAAATAAACATGCTGTTTACAAACATCGCAAATACGCAATATATATTGGATGGAAATTGGCATTGTCCTACCTTATCTGATAAATTTGCCATGTTCACTACTTTTCACATTTATAATTCAACAAGAGGTTCATAATGGCAATAAATCGCGGACTTGAGTTTACTTTACTGCAAACAGAAACCACATTAACCACTATGTGATATTACATAACACATACCAAAATTAAGGGCCCATCTTTTCCATACGAGCAGAGTTCCACTTTCATTTTTCTATTACACATATGTTATATAGTCATGTCTTTCTCATGTAATTAAATGGGATGTGCCCGGTTTTGTAAAAAGGGGCCCGGCATTATTTGAGCTTTGTACAGGACCACTATATGATGCTTCAGACTAAATATATTTGCTATCATGCAGTTTTATAATTTGGGAGAAGAGTGTGAACGCTTTTACTTATTATGTAAAAGTAAAACAAGTTTGTATTCATTGTAGGTCTACTTTTGACACGTCTTGAACACACTTCATAGAGGACCACTATGCAATGTTACATGTCACATACTAAATATCTGCGGCTTGCGTTTACTATTGTTCAGCGGAGAAGATTTCAAAATTACCTTTATACATCTAAAGATAACAAGTAACCTTTATGGTGTAATCAATTTGACCACAAGGGAAAGATTTGAACGCATTTTGTAGAGGAAATCATATTATATTATATTACGGGCCAAATGTATTGGCTTTGTAGTTTAAGAGAAGATGTTAATAATTTGGCTATATGTAAGTTCGTGCTCAAATGAGATAAACAATATAGGTACCTCTAGTTTGGCGATTTGTGTTACACAGGTCAGCATCACAACAGTGGGAACTATCATTCAGACTATGTGACCTTGTAAGTGTGGATGTCATGTGACTGCGTCTACCAATAAGGACGCCACCAGAGTGGGAAATACAGTCCTGACAAGGTCAGAGTGAATTAATAATTTAACAATCTTTTTTCTAAATATAAATAGAAGACAATTTTAGAACTTTGGAAGGCTGTTTTAGATGAAATGCGGCTATTAAACACAAAACCAAATCTAAGACACGTTCATTTCACTGTGATACATGCATCTTATAATAGCATCATTTTCAAATAAGAGGTCAGTATTTGACGAGTATAAAGAAGACACAGGTGCATTAGTTAACTACAGTAAGAAACCATAAATAAACTTTTAAATAAATAAATATTGACAGCTACTATAATACGTACGTCTTTTGGCTTGCAGCCGGATGTAAATAGTGTGGTTCCAAAAGTGTCCTCACCATTAAGACTGCACACCTATATAAAAAATATACGTTTGTGTCAAGAAAGATCAAACTAACAAAACCACATGTTTATGACAACAACAGTATGTGCTGATTTGGTTTGATAAGAGGACAGACAAATTACATATGCAAAACGAAATTAAATTAGTATATAAAACATTTTCTTTCCATGACAAGCCGTTTACGCGAAGTTGATTTCGCTCATAAAGTTATTTTTGCAACGCGTTTTGCAGAGAAAAGCAATAATAATGTGCGTCTGGACTTTGTGACTGTAGGTTTTTGACAAAAATCATTATGTTAAGCATTATATAATAAAGGAGATATTGAGTAAGTGAATCACGGTGTTCATTGCGATTATAAACATCAAATTTCAAATGTATTCCGCCCTGGCCTCCTTTATCATAAGATACCGGGAAACTGCACCGGGGTACTTTTATCGGCTACTTTTACGATGGTATAACAGAACAGGTGTTAATAATGTTTTAGCATATAGTTTAACATTTATCTCAAACTGGTCAACCCGTATGCAAACCATCTTGAAACGTTGTTACGTCATGCACTAAGAAGGCCATGCTCAATTTGCTGCAAACTGTTTCAACTTACACATACATATTATGCTATTTAAATTCAACTGATTATGTGATTTATTCATTGAAAACATGGCAGTATTAACATAATAAAATGTCCGTAACATAAATAACATTATTGAATTGTATTAAGGAACATTTATCGATATAACACAAATATCCTCTTTGTATGGCTAATGCATATACATGGAAATAGCTCCCTTAAAATCTTTCGATGGTAACGACTTGATAATTGTAAGCTTAATAATTCTTAATTGGGACTAATATTTGTACTGCTAAAAGCTCAGACAAGATTGAAAAGAATATCTTTCACCCATAACATTGGGCAATTATCCATGGTTAGTATATAGCACGTTTAAATGCCGTATTACTTGCACGTTAAAATGGTTGAAAAAAAAACTGTATTTTTATTGGACCTTTGTTTAAAAAAAAGTAGAATAACACATCTCGCTCTCAAACACAACTTCATAATGTAAAGATTATAGATTTATTGAGTGTCCATTATTCTTCTATCTGTATTACCATACCTCTCCTTCCAGACAATCGTCAATACTATGGCAACGACCTTCTGGTAAAGGGTTCTCACAACTATAACACACGGGTCCACGTTGAAGAGGATATCCTGAACAAAAAAATAATTGACGTCGGTTTTCTTTGATTAATTACATATTGTTTAAAGCTTCCATATGTGTTACGTGTTGGTGTCATTACATGAGTTTTTAGAGCTTTGATGTAAGTATTTTATATTTGACGATGTCTTAGATCCGTTTTGTAATAGGTTTGCAATTGTGTTATACAATTTTTTGATCATTTGTATGATCTTAGTTTCAGTTCTAGGTCTAAATAAATGATGACGTTGATTTGATTAAAAAAGTTGGTCGGTGGGTGAGGGATGACCAACACTGTACGCCTTTGACATGCAACACTGTGCTATCTCCAGCATCATAAACATGCTTTGATTTCTTGCCATAACAGTTGTTGGTTTGAACGACAATTTGTCTTATTTTGATAGGAAATTATGTTCACTTTACCTTCTTCGCCGCAACCAGCGTGGTTACACACATCCTTGTCACAACACTGGGTACAATAACTCGAAATGGAGGTGGAATTAATGCACGACTGTTAGTAAAAAACGTATATTATGTATAATACGTCATCTCAAATATGAACATTCCTTCCTTCAATGATTTTATAAAACATATCCAAACCATCTACTGATGCAATATATTTACCGAACATTTACGTTAAACCATGAATTCCCAGAAAAAAAAAAAACAGCGCTGATAAACTTAAGTGGGAAACCGAATCAGTTATTGTTTACATAGACTGTTTTCTTCGCAATATTTACTAATTTAAACATATATTTACACATACACGTGTTGCGTGACATCCAAGTCTGTAGCCTATTTCGCCAAAGGCATTTGTCTGCCTCTCAGTAATGCACGACTGAAAATAAAATGCAGACACTATGTTGAATGATTAACGTAAGATATTTCGACCTTAATTCAATAAACACAATTGTCAAATAAGGAGTACACTCTTTGGGACCTTTTCAGACGATACTACATTCAATAGTTCATGTTGGAATAACAAGTTCGTTTAATTCTCAAAGATTGATGTTAAATTAGTATTTCAAATTTGGGTTATAATAATACTTTTTTCTCATGATAAATCAGCACCTGTTGTACTACTATCGTAATGTGATATGGCCATTTTCCAAAGGCGCTAAAATGAACACGATACATTTACGCATTTTCGTAAACTGAGGTTAAGTGTTTGACCTTAAAGTCAGACGTTGACACTTTCTCGAACATTAAATCATGCCTTCAGCACATCGTCTGTATAACCTTAACATTTTAGACAAGTTTCTAAAACATCCGTCAACGAGTACAATCTATATTTAGTACGAACTATTGTTTACGCAAAGAATCACTGACTGACGGACTGACGACCGGACGGACTAATGAAAGAGGGCTCCCCTATTAAACCCCTACCGCATAGAGGCGAGGATAACACAAAATAATACAAAAACGCAATAGATTATTTACATCATCATCCGGACACGACATGACCATTTTACAGTGTCGAGGCTGCACAACGTAGTCGCACCTCAGACAGGTCAGCGCTTCAACTGTGCAAGGGAAAAGTTTGAGCGATGACAACTGTTTTCGTAACATGTCAAACACAAAACTTATAAAAAAAAAACACGGTAAAACAATGCCATTGCTTCAATCTTGTATTTAATAGTATACTGGCACAGCATAAAGTTGCATTAAATATCAAAATGCGATAAATGTGTATACCATTTTGCTCGAAAATGTAGATTGCCCATAAAACAACCAATGCTGTAGAAACTTTCATTCTGAAATATAAACACAATTGTTTCAGAAAACATTGTTCAAACGCAAAAAAAGAGGTAACGACGCGATAAAAATAATTCAAACGCATAACCATACTTAATGATGTGGTACACACCTTTATAGTACTGTATGAACAAGAGCTGTCACCATAGGATGACAAATGCCCCCCGAAAAACGCTTTTTCGAAACCTAAACACAGAAACCTAAACGCAGGAAAGACCTTGTCCATATACACAGGCATACCAAATATGAAAGTTACATCTGAAGCGACATAGAAGTTATGAGCATTTTTCGAAACCTAAACGCAAAGTGTGACGGACATACAGACAGACAGACGGACAGACAGACAGACGGACATGCAATCACTATATGCCCACCTTCGGGGGCATACACGCATATAGAAAGTTAACAAATTAGTAACGAGTAATGTTTTATCCCAAACTTACGTGCTACTCGTCTGAGACTGAATCTGAAGAGTGACTGAGCTTACGTGGATGTAAGAGATAAAATGTTCTACATTTAGTGTAACTGATAAGCTGTGATCACGCTGTTCTCAAAATTATTATGGAACATGAGATCGTGAGTGACCTCACTCTGTACGCGTTCCAGTTCCATGCTATTTTTGTAAACGTTTGGCAAACCTCAGTACTTAAAATTGGTATTTATAACAACTCAAGATTGACATAAACATCACGCATTAGAACAGATGTACATTTACGAGGGTGTCTGAAACACTGATAATGATTAACGTTATTCAAAACCTATTCACAATTAAATAAAACACGATGTAACAATTTACTTTAAAAACGACACCTTTCTCAAGGGGCGAAACCGGAATACGTGAGAACCCGTGGCTCTTTTAGGATTCAAACCTCTTCCTAGATCTGAACTCAAGTCACTAAATTTAGCATTGCATATGTACCAAAAGTACAGACATTTTGTAACTAATTCCGGAATGTTTCAATCAACAGTATATAATCTTGATGGAATTTTATAATGTATGAGGCAAAATATATTATACATTCATGTTACACATTTTAGCGGCGCTCTGGGAAAACGGGGCTTAATGCATGTGACACATTATATTTATATATAATATTCTATACCGTGCGTGAAGTACAACTTAAAGTACCTGATTGAACGACATCCCTATTATAGATACGATATTGTTAATAAATGATTAAACTTTTGAAATATGAAATTAAAACATATAGCAGAAAACAAGAGCTATCACTGAACGTTTGATTAATACCCCACATACCGGTTTTCATGAAAGTGTTTTTAAATGAAATAAACAAGTATAGACATTTGAATAAAAAAAAACAATGTTGAGTAAATTTTTTAACAGCATGCCATATATGAATAATGACAATTGACATTACAAATGGCAGTTGATCACATATAAAGTCTTGTGGTCATACTGATCTCTATGTGACATCAGTCGTGGATGCATGTTTATCCATAGTAATGATGCGAGCTTAACTCGTTAAAATACGAATCGTGCAACAATTGTTTGGATGAATGTTATTAGATTGAAGAGCCCTCAATCAACCATCACATGTTCTCTTATCGTTCATGTATTGAGTTGAACTCATTTTGCCGCAAAGTAAAGTCATTATGCAACTGAAATATGATATTGTAGCACATGGTTAAGAGTGTTCTGAATTATAAACTATAATAAACCATGTCAAAATAGGTTGCCTAATTATTCATTATAACAACACTATCAACTTTCATTGAAGTGTTCCAATTAAAATACATAATTAAGCATTTGTTTTAAATACCATCATCGCTATAAAATGGATTTTATAGATAATTTTTTAACGAGTTTTAGTGGATAATGAAAATAGAATATCACATATAAACAAAGTAAAACAAGTAACATAACATTTCCATCGCGACATCAGCTTTTATGCAATGAAGCATATTTTTTTTAAATACTTACGACTTAACTGAGCAATAGCATAAAACTACATTTTTAAGGCGTTTATGTTGGCCATGTTATTAAAGATACTGATTTAATTGATTTCGGTTGTTGACCAAACCAATGTTGCTAAGAATTGTCACATATTGGACATCCAATAAAAACCTTCTTTCTCTATCGTATTGACAGTTATAAATCATTGTCCGTGGATGTTGTCGTCATTTAGAACAGTTATAAAGGGCAGGGCAAGTACATTTCTATAACCGGAACTCTTGTGCACGAGGCATCGCTTATCTTGCGAATATAACAGATGTCAGGACAGACACATAGAGACTTGTATATCAGCTTTTCTTTAAAACTTCTTACTGACGCAAAACTACGTACTTATTAGAAGGCTTCTATTAGCCTGTCCTATTACCTGTAACTTAATGTATTTATGTCTACATTCATATAGTAGATACAGTGTTCTCCAAGGCGTTGTACCTGATTACCGCGCAGTAAAATTCGGAACACATATAAAAACTGATTCAATCGCATTTCGCGTTTACAAATCGCCTGATCTTATATGATTTAAACAGAAGAGGCATGTCAGCTGACAAATGCTTTTTTTACACAAATTTACAAAATGACAACACACTAACTGTCTTATTTCTGAACGTAAAAACGTCAGATTGCAACATTTCTTATAGCCTATTAAGTAAAATGCAATCATGATTATTATGAACTAAGTACGTTAAAACCATGAACGCGTTTCAGGACAAATAAGGCCTGCAGAATCACCATACACACCATATCGTATACATAAAAAATTAGTACAATACTTATGGGCTATATAGTTACACTGCGTATAAAACATACATATATTACAGAGGTTAAACTTTAATCAAATTGAAAGACTGTTTTTTTTTATCAATGCAGTGTACCATAGTACAATTAAAGGGACCTTTTCACAGAGTTTGGTATATATTGAAGTGTGCCATTAAATTGTAAAAATAATAAATGTAAACATTGGAACTAGATAGCCCCAGGCAAAAAGCAGGAATACAATTAAAGAAAGAAAAAACGTCATCCTGAACGGGACTCGAACCACTGACCCTTTGAGTAAATGTCTAACACTAAAACTACTCGGCCATTCGTGCTCATACAGTGAGAGGTGTATTTTATACTTTATATAAGCAATCCTCGTAGTGTCACGCAATAACGACAACAACAAAACTCTCCAAAATATTCAATCGTTTCGCGTTTGTAACGTTTTATAATTAAGGTTTTTAAAATTGTCAAAAGATGCATATAATGGATATTATATTTTAGAGCATGTTAAATGTTCACTATTACTGTTTCCTCGCAAATAGCATTACTACGACAATTTGCGAATCTTATTTGTTAATAATAGTGTCAATTTAACAAAAACGTGAAAAGGTCCCTATAACTAGATAGTGAAGAACAACGATCAGTCCACTCTGTATAATTATGATTGTTTTGTATTGTTTTGGTTTGGGTCAGCTGCAGTTTCACTTTGTGTATACATGTTATAAATAAACGAAATACCACAGCAATGGTTTTGGATCTTTTTATATCGAAATACAATACGAAGTCTCCTATCAATAATTTGTGCCAGAAATAAGGTTCACACATACATAATGTGTTAGTTTTGTGAATACGTATCTCACGAGAGACGCAATCTCGATTATGATGCAACAACATATAAATAACCAATTAGAATGATGCACGTTCTCGCCAAACTATGAGGGAAAAGTTGTTGTTTATTATTAAACTTAATCGACATATAATTATGCCACTAGTCCATAATTGCACTGGAGACGCTGATCCAATATGTGTAAGTGTTAGCGTACCCATGACCGATTACACTTACTTACTCTGCCCATTTCAACAAATTATGATGACCCTACATGTAACCGAAAACACAATCGTAGCCCCGCACAATCTTGGGATTAGCATGCTTTTTGTTCAATGTTTAATCATTCGTAAGTCACACCCACTTGTAACTACTTTTTATACAAATGTCGTTTTAAGTAAACACTATAAAAATCGATGTCCGAAAGAGGTTTAAACATCGTTGATGACTGAGGGGTGATTTCAACAGTTTTTACGAGGAACCACACAAATACTACAACCAATTCATATGCCTTAAGTAGGTCCTGAAATAATTAGCAATCATCATTGTTAACATATCACGTAAATATAATTTCAACACTCACCATCTTAACATTACCAAACCATTCCAACGGGTAAGTGGTGTCGGTAACACGATTTATTAAGTTGTTCTTACGACATATTTTCTCGTTTTCACCATTTGGTCATCACGTTCTTACGACTTATTTAGCCATGGGAAACGAGTAACTCTCTGGTGGGAAATAGTGATAAAATCATGATAATGACATTAGTAAAACATAACCAAAATGTACACTTTTATTATAAAAATCGAGTATCATGGACATTGACTTTAAAGGTAAGACAAAATACAGGAATTAAAACGAATATCAATATAGTAAAAACAGTAAATATTGCGATTTGCGAAATTGCATTTAAATGGCTTTTTTTAAAGTTATGTTTATTAATTATTTCTCTAAATATTTCATGCATATATTTGTGTGTACTAGAAATGTTCTGGTATAGTCGTCAATATGTTTAAATTATCACTCATTCATCGACGCTTAATACACTTATAACCCAGAATTATGTTTGTTGGTATACGTTTACCAACATTTCTACAAAAAGCGGGTATGACTAAAGAATAACTGTACATTTCAAAAGAGCATGGTGATCTTACATATGGGGGATATAAATTGTGGTATCGGTCAGTGGGCACAATAAATTCGTGTTTTACGTTTGTGGTATAACGACATGTAAACTATTGGATGAGCTTCTTTAACGCATATGTGCACCATTGACAAAATAATCCATACACTTGGCCGGTTGGTACAACGTTGTACCCTTACTGTACGTACAGATTATGTTATCATCACATGGCTGCCAAAGTCCACACCGGTTTGGTGAAATAAACTGGAACGCCACTTACACTGCTGAGGTAGTTATATCGATCATAGGCGTAAATTACATTTTCAGGAGTCGAACGCCCGCATTTATATTGAGACAAAGAACTCGTGTAAATTGGATAATCGAAATATTTAAATTAGTAAGTAGACTGACGATATTGCTCAACCTTACTCTATATTGTAGGTGTATACATAATCGAACGATATCGTTAAGTATACATATTTCTAACTGAATATCATTTTGAACTTAGTTCGAAATGTATTGCAGTAAAATGACACAAAATTAGTATCAATCTGCATAAGTTCTTACATTGCATGTTGTGATATGTATTGTATTCGTAAACATGTATGAATATATCATAACAATCATATACATAACATAAAAAACACTGTGTTTCAATCAAAGCGCTAGATGAGAAGAAGTAATTGACTTTCAAATGTTAGTATCGATCGAGTAGAAATTTTATGGTGCGATTTACTTTGTAAACTATAATCATGCTTACAATTTTGTTTTGATGTGCGTTGAAATAAAACAGCTAGTGTACGCCATCAATAACATTAAAATGTGCATAAATATAAGTAAAACACAAATGCTTAATTTAAAAGAGAATCATGGTGTGTGTTATTGTCTTAACTAGGACTGTTGTTAAACCTTGTGATCACGAAGTCTTCTTGTTGAGGCCGCAACATAACTATGTCCCGAAATACGTGCCGAGTATGCGTTTCAGCGTAGCCTGAACCTTGTTGGGCGGGGGATTCGGATTCAAAGAATATGCGTTGATTAAAATGGACGTGATCCAGTCACGTTGCGTCCACGTTATGTGTAATTATTGTATCACTTCGACTTCGACTTCCCATTTCAAGACATGGGATTTCAATAGGAAGATAATTATAATTTATGAAATTTCAGTTCATACCGTCGCTTATGAATTTCTTTCCTCTACTAACATCGCTGAGCAACTAGGGATACATATCGCCGCAAAATTGCTCGAAATAAAAGTACAGTGTTAAGAACATAATGAATGTTAGACCCACGTTCATGTGGCATTTTATATATTTATGAATGCCTTGCCGTTTGAGCCGAAAGTATTCATACGGACTTCCGATTAGTGAAGATATGACCAATGTTGACAAAACATGTGTATTTTAAGAGAATATGTATAGGAGAAGTATAGGAGATGTACACATTATAGTTTTAAGGGGATGTTTACTGAAAGTAATAAATGCATAAACTTGTTTGTACCACGGTTGATCAATACATTCGTACACTGGATTTATTATTTTCATACTCGATATAATCCACTTGTGAACAATACTTTACATAAAACATATTATTTAGGAACAAGTTAAACTGTCATAACAAACGTCATGATGAACATTTTAACGCAAGTATATACGATTACATTGTTAACATGTTAATCCCACAATCTTATACCAACATATGAATACGTACAAGGAATTATAAATAACATTAATTAACAAGCTTTATATGGTACCATCAATCAAATAGTGTTTACTTCAATGAAATTTATAGCGAACACGTTTAAGCCGATACCGACACGTTTGCCCGTATTTATCGCAGAACCAACATTGTGTGTATACGACTTATGAACGAAACTTAAACAGATTAATGGGGTTCTCGCAACAGTGTTATGTATTATGTACAAGAAGTAGTTTTGGCAGTACACCATACAATTATTTGCAATCGAAGTTAACTGTATCTTCGTGTTTTTTTCTGGACCAACTTCTTCCGAATTTTGTATTCTAGTTTTTTGTTTGTTTATCAGCGTTTAATTAGTGCTTAAACGGGTACCCGAAAATACCCGAACCCGCGGGTCAAAAAAATACCCGCGATTCCGGGTCAAAGTTGTCGCAAACGGTACCGGGTCGGGTCAATATTTTCAAAAGAACGGCGTACAGTCAACTCTGCCGTTTTGTTCTGGCCGTTTTGAAATGTACCGTTATGACCCTCTTACTCGCTTCCGGTTTTAATAATGTAATATGGCGGTTGCTAATCTCGTGTTTCGATGTTAATGTTTCTATTGAATTTTAAGTATTTTGTTAACCTTTGTGTGTTAATTTTGAAGTGTGTTAAGAGGAATGAAGACTAAATACGCTCCTAAGGGGTTAGATTCGCCAGTATGGATTTTGTTTACAGTTTGATACATGTTGTTAACATTTTGTTCAAAATTATTGTAAACAAACTGATGAAAGATTTGTTCTTAAGCAGACTGTATTGTGCATTTTAGCCTTTTGAGGTGGTGACTGGGTGCCTAATTTAAATAAAAAAGAAAATATGTCATCTTCGGTTATTATGTATCGAAATAAGATAGACCTTAATTCCCTTAATGCAGCCTGATATTTTCTTTCTGCTCTATTCATTTTGTTTCTAATAGTATTTGAGGTTTTATCAACAGTTTATGATAAATTCATTTAATACTTTGAAGAATGTGGTAATTCTACAAAAAGAATACTTTTTTGTGAAGTAATTTTGTCTTATGTCTTACTGGTTATTTTTTTTAATGTATCTGACATGTTCAACTTTAAAGAAAATACATGTTTTATTGTTGTTTACAATGTGTTTTTAAAAAAGTTTTAAATACCCGACCCGACCCGAAAATACCCGTACTTTGAAATTTTGACCCGCCGACCCGACCCGAAGACATTTTTTGACCCGTGGGAGCACTACGTTTAATGTATTTCGAAAACACGATCGTATGTACTCGCTTCAACATCTATCCCTATTACTTTTACACACACATTCTCCAAATAATCATACGGATACAGGGTATTTCTGGTTGAGCACTGTCTTTTGAGCACCCAGTGACGTTAACATTAAATAGTGAAATAGGAAAACACGAAAACAGAAACAAAGAAAACGCATTATACATTAAAACTATTTGTAAATACGCGATTTTGGACGCTTTCACGAATGAAATATTTTAGGCTTGTATGTCGTCATCAACTAGCATTCGTATTGATTCCATGTAATAAATGTGCGGGCATCACCGTTAAAACTTCGTTCTGTGCCTAATAAAATTTCGCACCGAGATGGCTCGTTCGAGGTAAATTGTACATTATAAAGAACATATCATTACATAACATTATTGTATTAAGCTTGACACGTTGAATGATAAACAGCGTCCTGCACTAGTTGTAAATCATAATTACTAACTTAAACACATATACGTGTTGTTAAGGTTATTTGAAACAATTTGTTTCCGTTTGACAAATTTCACACACGATTCAATATTTTTCAGGAAATGGCGAGACCAACTGGAAGTATGCGGAATCTTTCGCCGGCACCAACCTTAAGATGTTTGAGAATGAAGCTCTCTGTGACGTCACACTGACGGAAAAATACGAAAACAAATAAACTGTCACAAATTCATTCTCGCCAGCCGAAGTCCAGATTTTCATGCCATGTTTTGTGGCTCACTAGCCGAATCCAAAGACCTCATCTACGTTCCAGATATAGAGTCATCTACTCTAGATAATCGATTAAGGTATGCCTTAGACGATGTTTATTGATATACCATTATAGCAAGATAATTATTGTTAACTTTCACAAATGTTGTTTATAGAGCGGAAAAGCGGGGCGGTTAAGCTATTCGCCTTTTATTTTGATCAGGTGCAGTTATGTATCACCCTTTTTTACCAAAGAAATACAATCATATTAAGTACACTAACACTCGGGTCTGTGCAGAGTGTAATTTAGAATATATTAAATCGTTGCTCGATAGATTAGGTCACCAGCAAAGTGAGACATGTGTTACAGTCTTTTAATTTATGTTACCTGTACAGAGACAAGGTCGAAATAAACGCAGACACAGTTCCTTGTTTGTTGTACACGGCAAAACAATACGATGTTCCTGGGCTAGAATCCCATTGCAAATCATTCCTTACTTACACCAGCTCTATCGATTTATTCTGATAAATAACAATAAATTTAATACATCGAACATATTATAATGCGCCAAAATAGATACATCATTTATTGAATAAAATAACATTTGTAACTGTAAGTAGTTTTAACGAATTTGTATATGTGATTCTAATATTTGTTTTTATCACATGCTATACCTTGTTTTCAATGTATTACAGACATTAAGTATTTTTTATATTACACATGAGTAATACAACATTTTTAAGCGTTTTCATTGGCTACAGAATCAATAACTAACTAATCGCATGGCTTTATTTTGGTGAAATGACGTCGTCAACATGAAATGACGTCACGATAGTAAACAACTTGTAGATCTATCAGCATTTGTTTGGTCAATTAAGATGTATTTTATTTAGTTTAAAAGCATGTGATAAAAAAGATCTGACACTCGTTGTCATATCATACCATATTTTTATTAAACTCGTCCCTGAAATTCGTTAGTTAGCTCGCCAAAGGCTCGCTTACTAACAAAATTCCTGAACTCGTTTAATAAAATATGGTATGATATGGCAACTCATGTCAGATCCTATATGTATATTTTGTCTTTAAATCGAAAGTAGGTTTATTAACACTAAAATGTTATACCCTATATGTATATTTAATATTATATTTTTCATAAAACGTATCTCGAAATTTTGCTATTGAAGAGTTAGTACCAATTGGCAATTTTCATGATCTGTTAAATGGTGTTTTGTAAACCCGAGTAGATTGACTTTTTAGATCGAATGCAAGGAGGTAACATTCACCCGTTTAGCCTGGTGTCGTAAAGGGCAATATTTGCCTGTATTTTAACATTCAATACGTGGATGTTGGTAAGCACAAGCTCTACTGATAATTCAGATACATTACAGTGAATCTTAAACGGTGAACACATTATACTGCGCAAAATTAGATACAATATTAATTAGAGAGAACGACATTTGTGATTGTAATTATTTGTAACGAATATGTATATGTGATTCTAATACAATGTTTGTTTATTTTTTTTTTCAAATCGAATGTAGGTTTATTAACAATAAAATGTTATACTTTATAGGTATATTTAATATATGTTTTTTTTTAAAGTATTTCGAAATTTTGCTAGTGAAGAGCTGTAACCAATTGGCAATGGTAATGATCGTTTTAATGGTGTTTTGTAAACCCGAGTATATTGACTTTTCTGATCGAATGTAAGACTGTACATGTAACTGAATATCATCAGTTATTACATATTTGTTTAAACAAGAACGACTAGTATCTTGCAACCAAACGGTAAAATACAACAAGTACTAAGAATAAATGACAACTTATGGATGAAATAACGTTTAGAAACATATCACTTTAGTTTTGTTATGTAAAATAAAGATTCAGGAAGTAAAATGATTCCGGAAGTAAAATGTCCCAAAAGGCAGTAATTCTATATACAGTTTCAGGATTTTAAAATCGAGATTTACTTCTTCTTCTGGACCTCTTTTCGCTGTAAATGAACCGTTTAATAGGAAAAAAATTGCTCCAACCCTGTACAAAGGAAAGTATAAACACATTTCTTCGCATGTATATCTATATTTTAATTAAATTTTCTTCACCAGATGAAAACCAAGAAATTAAAACATCAAATTTAAATTAGCATGTTTTCAAATTATTGGATGGATTTCTGAAGTAACAATTAAAACAAACGAATATGCATACACACATACGTTATCAGTTGGTTTTAAATGAATGAGCAGCCCTAGTATAATGGCTACATACATACGTTATCAGTTAGTTTTAAATAGATGAGCAGCCCTAGTATAATGGCTATATCCTATCTCACTTTCACTGCTGACAAATTGCTGTTAAGTCTGATGCCTCCCCTTTAAACATAAATTTGAATGGTACAATCAAAACACTACATGTTCACTGAATATATTGAATGGCATTGCATAAGAATGAATTATATTATCGTTTAACCAGGGAACCAAAGATTGCAAAGACAGCGAATGCCGATGTATATACTATATTATAAGATGATTAAAAAAGGTGAGTAAGTTATAAAAAGAACACAAATAATACATGTTGTAATATTCATGAAGAATGTAATATTTTGCGTATTTCAAAATATGCAAACAAAGAAAAAAGAAATACATTGATCTAATGAACACATTTTTCTAAAATATTTGAAGTTTGTGTTTGTTTTAAGTATTAAGTTATTTGTTTAGTTTAAGTTTTCGCCGTTTTCTAAAGTATTTCAGTCAAATCTAAATATCACGACGGCCAGTTTAATAACTTAAAAAGTAAATATCGCGTTAAAAGTTATTATACAGTGATATAAATCTTACGCTGGATTAATAATCTGAGTGAAGTTGCAGCCTTTCCTCATTGAACCCAAGGTCCAATCGCAGACATCAAGACTTTTTCACGACGCAGCCACTAAAACGTAGTAAACATGCTAACATGTTAACACATGAGCCTTGCTGTGGGAAAACAGGGTGAGAACCAGTCCGCACAGGCTAACCATGCCTTGTCAACATGTTTGAGACGGTTCTATTTCGTAATTATATTTATAATACGATTCTAGTTCATATCTACATGCATAGGACGTAACAAGTTTCTATCGATACTTTTGCGAAACCTTATATGGGACGATTTTATTTCATATCAACAAAACATTATGGGTCGATTTTAGATTGTCTCATCCTTTGTGGGACGATCTTAAGTGCTCATTCCCACGTACAATCAATATGTGTAATAATCTTAGTTCTGAATACCATTGTAAATTTAATGTGGGATTTTCTTATTCCAATATCATATCTTATGTGAATATGTATCGAAATTTTGCACAAACTTCATTATCTAAGTCCTTGTACGAATTGTACGTAGCAAATGGGTGATGATACAAGTTCTGATTCTATTTTTTTAGATTGTCAATGTGTGATTATTAAAGTACTGATTACCATACCGCATGACCAATTTGTACTGATATAAGTTCTGATTACCATACCGCATGACCAATTTGTACTGATCTAAGTACTGATTACCATACCGCATGACCAATTTGTACTGATCTAAGTTCTGATTACCATACCGCATGACCAATTTGTACTGATCTAAGTACTGATTACAAAACCGCATGACCAATTTTTACTGATCTAAGTACTGATTACCATACCGCATGACCAATTTGTACTGATCTAAGTTCTGATTACCATTCCACGTGGCCAATGTTTGATGATCTAAGTTATGATTCCCATTGTACATTGCAAATGTGGGATTATCTAAGTTCTGCTTCCCGTGGAACATTGCAAATGTTTTATGATCAAAGCTCTTATTTTCATTATACATAACTGGCATTTATAAATTTGAATTATGACATTCATTTATTATAATTATTACGCGTACCTGTTGTTTTCATGTTTTCTTTCGGGTAGAAAGTCAGAAAAGCAAAGCACATTTCTTCCTGAGTCGATTGTCCGTTAAACGTGGTAAGGTCACGTTGTCTAGAATCGAACACGCAGGTCGTCTTCAACTCGTCCCCCGGATGTACTATGACCGGTTCCGTGAAACTGTTGATATAAAGAAAACGAATATTACAGTATACTTTCCTCACACGAATTTATCCTTCTTTTTGTATATGACCGGTAAAGCTCCATTAAATGTGATAAAACGAGTTTGTGAATGGTGATTGCGGTCCGATCTAACTCAATCAATTGTTCGAATACAATGCAATGAAGCGTGTTTATTATCGGTAAAACTGTTTTTTGTTTACAGTATCTGCAATCATCACCTAAGCAAATTATTATCGGTAGATTTATTATAAACATGAAATATGTCTAGGAATGACCATCAAACAACTCCAGTGCATTCTTTGAATCTGCTCGAGAAAAAGATAAGCAAAAGGATCTGATCGAATACGAACACAGGATATCGGATGGACAAAAGGACTTTGAAAGTACATTATAAAGACAAGATTTGGCGATTGTCTCCACATCCGCTACCTGTATGTCTTTGGTGAGTTATAGTCGTAGACATCGTACTTTGCCAGATATTGGACCCTGGAGCCGTTCCTAATCAACTCTGTTATTTGCGCCTTACCTGAAGAATTCATATTTTACCGACGTTGAAATGTTATATATTAATAAATGATCACAAACATAGAAAACAAGTAGAAATGGCCTACTCCAACTCTATCAGTAAAAAATAAACCGTAAATAAGTCCAATGTCAAGAAGTGACACAAGTCACACAAAAAAGTCACAGGACTGAATGCACGACACACAAGACATTCGTAATGCCAAGTTAGTGAATCTTCCATTGGGTTTGATATCGCTTCATATAAATTAAAAACTTTACCCGATCATTAAATAACTATGAACTTAACAATAACGTACGGATCATATAATAGTAAAACAATGAATCATGTTTTCCACCATATAATTAGCAATTTTAACAAACAAGAGTACTTTGTCTGCACTATAATTTCAAGTATAAACAATCGTAAACAATCAAAGTGTTATTCTGATGAAAACAAAATGTGCATCAAAAGTTCTCTCTTAAATATACCGATAAGATGCATGTGGTTGTTAGCTGAGGCCACGCGGATGTCGTCAGTCATAATCTGTCTGCTACATGTTCCTGGCAAGGTGCCAACCACCACGTGACCATTGGAAAAGGGCGGGATTAGAAAATATGATTGACCAATCGTCAGCACGCCCGCGTTGTGAGGGCGGAGATTTTCGGTCATGTAGAATATGTAGCCTGAACTGTCATTGTATGTGGACATTAACATCGGATGATTCCTGTGCAGCTGCAAGAAGAAAGATACTTACGCATAAAATATCAGTAGATTTGTTGTGCATTCATAGGATCTATTTCACGCATGCGGTAAGATATGTGTCAGATGGTTTAACATGGACTCAACATTAACATATAATTCTTTTAATTTATAGTGACCTCGTAAATCTGCATTATTCGTAATAGTTTCAAAGACAAATTCAAACATATTGCATTCAAAAATAGTACAAAAGGCTTACACATAGTTGTCAATATCCAAACAACTTTTAAATGTATTAGTGTTTATTAAAGCATATCATTTAGATTCAAGTAAATAGTATATATTCTATATAAATGTATTGCAAAAGATATATTATACAGTTTTGTATTTCAAGTAGTAAACATTGACGAGTTGTACCCTGCGTATGGCCGGGTGTCTTTCAGCGTATTTTCCGTACCCGGGATATTTGTTTCTCAACTTAAGAGCACCCGGGGTACTTTTGAGTAGCACCTGAGTCGACAACGACCAATTGAGCAACTCCTACCTAAACCGGGACAACCGTAAATAACCACGTGATGCATGACGTCAATATTGTCGATGTTTGGTTCACTTGCGATCATGTGATACGCCTTGTCAACCGGAAGTTTGATGTTCATACACATGTACGTGGTTTCCTTGTCCGTAACGGCTGTTTTCGGGAATCTGTACTCGAACTTCACCGTGTCTGTGGGAACATACATATCGGTATAGTTAGTATTGTAATAGTCATGATGTCATTATATTGATGCAAAACTGACGTCATAATATTGACTCTGTAGCGTAAAAACAATATGTTTAAACCAAGTTTATTTATCAAGAAATTTAGGAAAATATTACAGATTCGGCAATTGTAAAGCTTTAACCTGTGTTATGGATGGCAGGGCACACAAATTCTCACGTGTTTGGCAATCCACAAAGGAATTCTTTCCGGCGCATTGACTGCTGCCGATCGGTTCACAATCTCCTTTTAAAGAATAAAAGTCAATGCTATGCACATAAGCAATATCTTACTAAAAATGCTGAATGGATAAAATAAATCATACGGCATATTGTACACATTTAATAGCAATAATATAACATAATAACTTTTTTTTACCAGCATGTGAAAAACAAACTCATGTTAGGAGTGAATATCAGCTCATAAAAAGATACAACATACACTTATTTAGTTTTAACCTATTTATTTTAGCTCGATTGCATCAAAAGCCTAATGCTTATTGAAACGCTCTCGAGTCCGTTTCCTGTGACTAAGAACCAGTACGTGATATCTTTGGGATCTATCAAACGTACACTCGCACAGTGGAGCTCGAACCCTTGACATCCCGGTCTCTAGGCGGATACCATATCCACTACGCCACGGCGCCTTTTAAACTCATGTTATCAAAAGATCAAGATACTTACACACTTAATGCGTTGGTGATGGACGGTTCTGTTTTACATATCAAGAACGAATGAATTACCTAGAATAAGGAAATAATGACGCGTTTACTGTTTCATACCCGGGTGAGTGATCCCAGTTGTAACCTGAGGGGTCGCTCCCTTCATCCAGACGCAGTAAGGGTCTCCCAACTCTTCTCCGTTCGTCCGTCCGTCTCCATCCGAGTCCTTCCGAGAAATAACGGCGTCCTAAGCCTTTAGGTAAAGGAGGAAACAATCGACAGTGGTTTAGATTTTCAAACTGCTTCAGAAGCGAGCTAGTAGTAACTTTAGCAGTAGTATAGAGTCAGGATAAGTACATCGAGACATACATGTACATGTAGGTGTAATAGTAGTTCAATAGAAGCAGTCATGTAAACAGTTTCAGTCGGTTTGGTAGTGATATCGCTTTCGTTGGTAGTGGTTGATGTGTTTGTTATGAGTGTGTTGGTAGTTGTAGTTGTGATATTGGTGGTGGTGGAACTGATTTTTGAGGTAGCTTGTTGGTAGTAGTTGATGTGTTTGTAATTATTGCGATGGTACTTGTCGCTGTGATGCTGGTGGTGGTGGTAAAGATGAGTGAGGTTGCGTTGTTGATAGTAGTAGTACCTGATTGTTCACTCCGAAGTCCACTCCACACGGATTGCCGCTACCCCCACCCCAAGGATTTTCATGCCCGACCCCGATCCATTTCCTACTGCTGTCACAAGGGTGGGTTACATTGTACGCGTTGGGGATGTTGTCCCTGTAGTTGGGGTAGGCGTGGAGACGTGTCACAACAAGGGCAATAACTGCTAACCTGAAGCGATCGGTAAATATACGTTTTTTTATAAAACTTATTTACTAACACCTTCTGCGCGTGTCTAAATATTTGAAATATGGATATATATTTACCATTGACAAGGGCAATACATGCTTACCTTAAAAGACAGATAAATACAAGTTTTTATAAAACTGTATTTACTTTATCCTTCTTCGCGTGTTTAAATATTTGGAATATGAATATATATTTCGGATTGATAGGTAAAGGATTAATATATTAACGAATCAATGATTGATTCGCATGTCAACTTTGCTATTGCCAGTAAGATTTATTGATTTTTATACAGGTTTAAAACACATAATATACAAGTTATCATTCAAATTTACATAACAATGTTAACTTAAAGTATTTGTGAGATAGCTGCTGATCAAAACCTATGGTCTAAAAGCTGCCATAAAATAATATGTTATAAGATTTGACAATTAAAATGAACACACAAGTGCGACAAGATAACAAAGAGTCTTAAGAAAGCGTATCACCACAAATTAGATTTGAAGGGAACAGATCAGCAATTGCCTCACACTTAAAATATGATATAATGTGACTCTAATGGTATATAATATATTGCTTGATTATCAGAGTTAAACATGTCACATATATTTGTTATCACAGATTTTAAGCACAGACTAGTAATTTGATATATTATTGAAAAAATATCCCAACTTTAGAGAAACTTAGTATGTAAAATTAAATAGCTTAGATAATATAGTGTAAAAACATAGGATTGCCCATGAAAGCCCGCATCAGGCCATCACACATTTCAAATCCTGAGAGCGGTACTGTTAATTATAATAAATTTGACGNCAACCGCCGTTACAGCTCCAATGAGCAGACCGCCGACGGCCAACGGAACTGCTATTTTTACAGCCAGTAACATCACATCAGATTTGTTTTGCGATGTCTCCTTGGTTGTGACTTTAAAATCACATAATTCAATATTACTTTAAGCTAACCCATCGAACAAAATTAGGACTGACCACAACGTATGCTACATACACTGCACAAAGCTTTACAAAAATCTGGTACGATAATAGAAATATAAACCTTTTTGTTTCTATTTAAGATTAAATCTGGCACCCATATCGCAAAATTTTCTATCTGCTCATGAGGACGTAGCTATAGCTGCAAAGTCTATCTAGATTGTATGTATTTGTATCCATGCAACGCAAGTGTACACCGCACAGAGGGACATTATAAATGCCCTGAAAATCACGTCTATGAAGCGACACGCCTATGCGGTGACAATCCAATGCAGCGACAGGCTTACGAAGCGGCACGTATATACAGCGAAAAGCCTATGCAGCGAAACATCTATGAAGCGACACGTATATGCAGCGACACGCCTATGCAGCGACCAGTCTATGCAGCGACCCCTTTATGAAGCGACACGTCTATGCAACGAGACGTCTATGAAGCGACATGTCTATAAGACGACACGTCTATGCAGCGATACGTCTATAAAGGGCCAAAGCTATGCAGCGACAAGTCTATGCAATTACTCGCCTATGCAATGACACGCCTATGCAATAACATGCCTATGCACCGACACGCCTATGCAATGGCACGCCTATGCAATGACTCCTCTATGCAGCGACACGCCTATGCAATGACTCTCCTATCCAATGACTCGTCTATACAATGACTCGCCTATGCAGCGACACATCTATGCAATGACACGCCTATGCAGCAACACGCTCATGTAATGGCACGCCTATGCAATGACACGCCTATGCACCGATACGCTTTTGTAATGACACGCCTTTGCAGAGATACGCCTATGAAATGACACGCTCATGTAATGATACGCATATGCAATGACACGCCTATGCAATGACTAGCCTATTTAATGTAACGTTTTTGCAATGACACGCGTATGCAATGACACGCCTATGTAGCGACACGCCTATGCAGCGACACGCCTATGCAGCGACACGCCTATGCAGCGACACGCTTATGTAATGAAACGCTTATGTAATGACAAGCATATGCAACGACACGCCTATGCAATGAAACGTTTATATAATGACACACCTATGCAACCGACACGCCTATGCAATGACACGCCTATGCAGCGATACACTTATATAATGACACGCCTACACAGCGACAAGCCTATATAATGACACGCCTATGCAGCGACACGCCTATGCAATGACACGCCTATGCAGCGACATGCCTATGAAATGACACGTCTATGAAGCGACACGCCTATGCAATGACACGCCTATGCAGCGACACGCATATGCAATGACAAGCCTATGCAGCGACTCGCCTATGCAATGACACACCTATGCAGAGACTCGCCTATGCAATGACACGCCTATGCAGCGACACGCCTATGCAATGACACGCCTATGCAGCGACACGCCTATGCAATGGCACGCCAATGCAGCGACACGCATATGCAATGACACGCCTATGCAGCGACACGCCTATGCAATGACACGCCTATGCAGCGACATGCTTATGTAATGACACGCCTACACAGCGACACGCTTATGCAATGACTCGCCTATGCAATGACACGCCTACGCAGCGGCATGCATATGCATCGCTTAGTTACAATTATTGGTATGGTGTGTAATGTGCTTCTATGTATTAATACAAATACAATATTTACCTTAATATATCTTCATACAAAGTTAAGTCGTATGTAAAATGAACTTACCTTCACATATAAACGGACGGATCGATTGGCAATACTCATCATTAAAAAATCCAGACGTGCTAATTTGAACGTTCACACAATTTTGATCGCCACCATCATTATTTGGTTGTCCGACATTCCATAACTTAATACTGACGTTCGTTCTATCGTTCCATTGAAATTCCATCGTGGTGCGATTTCTTCTTGCTCCAACCCACATATATCTTACCACGTTATCTCAAATAGACATGTATTAAGTTTAAGGGAATATTTTCCAAAATTGTATCAGTTTCGATTAAAGAAAATAGTCACCGGTATTGTAAAACTTATATTGGTAAAAAAAAAAATCCATTTTTATATCTATTTTTTTTGTGTTATAGTTTTGGTGATATAATTCAGGTGTGATTTATTATAGAGATTTTTTTTACAAAATTCAATTTTACAATATTCATATATAGTCATCGATACATAGTTGAATTGTTGATTGCAAATAATTTGTACGTGTTACTTGTATAGCCTTATTTGAGATGTAAAACTTATAGGTTACTTACTGTTTGCTATTGTTTGCAAAAGCGATAGTTTACTGTCTTCACCTATCACGATTAGAGTTGAGTTATCCCGTTTGCATTGCATGTCCGCTTCTTTCCATGTACTTTCAGCCACAAAGTATTTGTAGCATACGTGACCATCACTTGTGTACTCACTTCTGCATTTACCGGTACCTATTAAACAGGTAAACTGATGTATTTAACACATTCAAAAAAGTCTCGAAGAACACACAAAAAAAATCATGTGTTATACAATAAGCATTTTACAATGTACCACACCCTAAAATTAATTTGATAACACTTAAAAAAATTACATCACGTTTGCTAAAATTACAAAAACAAGGCAACGCCGTCGGAACAAACATTTGTCTTTTTTACACTCATTTGCAGTAAATTTATCGCCTTAGAAACACATAAGAAGTTGTGTGTATTTAAAATAAACTAGTGTTAATGTCTCAACAGAGGTCGCCGTGGCGTATAGCATATGGTGTCCGCCTAGCGACCGGGAGGTCAAGGGTTCGATTTCCACTATGGTAGCGTTCTTTAGATCTCCCCAAAGACACCAAGTACTGGTTCTAGTCCCAGGAAACGGACTCGATTTCGTTTAAATAAGCTTTCGGATTTTAATGCAATCCAGCTAACATAAATAGGTTTAAACTAATATCTCAACAGCGGAATACAAATGCATGTACCCGCTAATTGCAAATTGCTAATTACTACTACTACTTATACTGACTAGAACTGTATGTTTTATACGAGAGCAATTAGCTGAGTAATGCAAATGACGAATAACAAGCTCTTGAGACATGTCGTTAAATGCTCTTAACTGAAAACGGTGAATGTATGCGCTTGGGGTCTTTTTAAGTGTACGATTAAGCATCGGCAGCGTTATTGTATAACGATACTTACTGTATTTGTATTAATGTCTAGTTCGGTAGTATGATGTCAACCGAATATTCAGCCTCTGAAGACGTCTATGTTGTCTGCTTATTTAGCGATATTCAATTGCATACGTTTGTTTTAGTAAGACACTTAAGTATAATAGGAGCCTTTTAATGGTTTGGTTTATTTTCTTTATTTTTACTTCTTCAAAACCTGATTCATATAGCAAGATGTAAGCTGCAAGTAGACTGATTAATAAGGGAACTTTGAATCAACACACTCATAAAACGAGCAATGAGAATAATACATAAATCACCTTCGCATACGAACGAAAGTTTCGAATAACAATTTCGATCGTTCAACAATGCAGAATGGTGATAATATGTAGCTTCCACGCAATCTTGGTCACCATGTTTGCCGTTGTACCAGAACCTTGGATCGACCTCCGCCCCATCTAACCATCGTATAAGCATCGAGTTTAGTTGTCTTCTTGCACCAACCCAAATACTGCTTTTCCGATCTGCTCAAATAGTCATTAAGGTTAAGACTGAATCAACGTGAAGGTAACACTATTAAGGTATATTGTGTTTTTGATAAAAAATGCAGATATACTTGTTAATCAAATATTTTATTTAAAACCAAATGTAGTAACCATTACCTGTCATCATCGATTGTACTAGCTTACGCCCAGTCAAATCATCCAGTTTGATCAGAGATGCAGTATCATCTTTACATATGCTGTCAGCTTGCTCCCAGGGAACGGCAGTCGTAAAATATTTGTAGCATCTGGTTCCATTTTTGATGTAGTCACTCCTGCAGCAACCTACTCACAAACAATGAAATACTATTATTTTTTACAATTTGCTTAAATTTATAGTTTTTTTTATCTGAAAAAAAGTGTTGTTCTAATAATTTCAGTCTTTTGTGACTTAACCGGTATGGTCGGCGATTATATCAGTACTAAAAGGTATGCATATATCAAGCAATTCTCTGAAACCGTCTGTCACGATTTTAGCATTGTATTAATCGCGGAATTCGTCATGAAACATATAAGGCATCGTTGATAAGCATATACCACGAGCAGTAGCGTTTCACCGAATGCAATCGCGTTTGGTTGTTGTTGTTTACGTTTTTCCTTTGATGGTTTATGGTCTTCCGCGGTTTAATCTCTGTGTCACTGCAAACGACTGTAAATCGTTTATTTCATTTTTCTTTTGTATTTTACATTGGTTTATATTTATTTGTTTCTTTTGATACATTTCTTAAATGTGTAAACGTGACTTTTGATGCGATCTTTGGTTAATTTATAGACATCATTTTTTGCAGTTGTCGACAGTCATTTGCTTCCGTATAATATGATCAAGACGTATTTAAAGACTCTTTAGTTCAACGCGCATTTGTAAAATGATGTAAGACAACTTTGCAAAGCTGTGCGTGATATTAACGTTGCACTTTATAAAACATTTCATTACACTTTTACACAACATATTTACTAAACTATACTAAATTTAATTATACTATATTTTATGTGCGCCGGCCGGTCCATCATTTCCGCATTTAGTAATCACGTAGTATTTCTTTATATGCCTGCATTTCATAATTCATCTTAAATCTGTTCCAAATGCCTATTTGCTGAACGACTTTTTTGGTTAAAATTCGCAATAACCATGCGGCAAAACACAGAACTATGCAATTTGTCTACGATATTCTGAAACAGCCCTTGTAGGTATTGTAAATTTAAAAACACGAATCATCTCTCAATAACTGCTTATAGCGTACCGCGAACCAATAAATACAAAGACAGCTTGTAAAAAAACAATATATACAACATACATATAACTTGTTAAACTGCGGATTGGGTGGTAAATTAATAAAAAAAAACAAGAAACGAAACGTGTACAAAGTTATGACGCAAAATTTCACTTACTCACGTAACCTATTCCCGATCCATATATAAGCAGACTGAGCGTTAGCAAATAGTTCTTGAAACGAATATCCATATTGTTCTCACTGCTACGAACTAAACTACACATCTACATTACGAACTATGATATATCTAAGCATTTGGAAAACAAGAGGATATGCACATAAATGCTTTACAGCGTACGTTTAAAGTAAGAAACAAAACACTAATGTTAAGTGTCGGCTTGATGATAGATATCAATTTTTATCATACCACCATATCTGCTTGATATCCTGTTGCCTGATATCTTTGTTTATATCACGGTCAACAGGAAGTTCATATATCAGTCATGTGTGGAGGCTACTAAGACTTAATTACAATATTTGTTTTATTGTAAAACT
This sequence comes from Dreissena rostriformis, assembly GCA_007657795.1. Lineage (NCBI taxonomy): Eukaryota > Metazoa > Mollusca > Bivalvia > Myida > Dreissenidae > Dreissena > Dreissena rostriformis. The sequence goes on from VMBQ01003278.1 coordinate 33,682, forward strand.
GGATCAGATTTATCAAAACAAACAATTTGATACTAAGAGGTATTACATTTAATCCACAAACAGCAACAAAAACAGAAAAAAAACGTATTTTCTAAATATTAAGAATGAATAAGTACATGCTGATGACGTCATGTAACAAACGGACTACTTTTTTTGACACGCCTTCATATGCAAACATCAAAGGTCAAAGGTTATGTCAAAAATTCAGCACTAAATATAAACAGACCAAAAAAATAAAACAAACAATAAAAAAGTAGTAAAAAATATTAAAAATAAAATAGTAACACACTTCACAATAAAACCAATTGTAATATGCATTAAAAAATGAATTAATTTTAAATAATATATTATTATTAAGGTTACAAATATGATTTGTCGTCTGCTACAGTTTGCCACAGGAATTGTGTTTGATAAATCTAGGCTAGTTAAAAGCTAATTT